>JAYMFT010293137.1:0-10339 GCA_038088735.1 Panulirus argus | reverse complement strand
ATATATATATATATATATATATATATATATATATATATATATATATATATATACAAAGTTGATCACACTAGTCTGTGATGATACTTATGAGGGTAAAATTGCACTTCAATAGGAGTTCATTTAGCTTTATTTAACATGTAATTCATTTCAATACAAGTGGCACAGCATGTTTCAGGGAGACAATCCACCTCACCAGGTGCCAATAATCAGCAAAGTTATTTAAGGCAAAGTTATTTAAGTCCCAACATCACAACAGGAGTACTGTCTGGTGTCTAGACTCGTATACAACACACTGGCCAGAACAAAAATGACCATTAAGGGGGGGGGGTCCCTTGTGGTTGGGGAAGGTTGAGTAGGGGGAGGGAGCTAACCCTTCCTCTTCAGTACTAATGCATAATTACATATAGGCAATTTACACAAACATGGGCTTCCATAGTATAGTGGTTTGCATTGCTGACTGTGAATTATGTACTGGCCTGCCCAATTTCTGAGTCCTAGGTGTGGCAGTTGGCTAACAGGTTACCCAGCTGTTGATCCTCCCCTTGGTGTTGGTCAATACATGGGTCCCTGGCCTAGGCTGGGAAGTGTGTGAGAGTATATATGTAAGAGGAAAAACATAAAGCATATACAAGGTTAAAAAAAAAAAAAGGGGGGGTGGGGGATAATCACACAGACAGGCCTGTTTTTACAAGTAAGGGGAGAGAGTAGTGCATTGAGTGGTCCAATAAAAAATCTCTCAAATATATCAGTACGTGTCTCATAATACTTACCAGAAGTCCTGAAACATAAGCATCATCTTCATCTTGTGCTACTAGTTCTGACTGCCCATTGGTTCTGTTTGTATGCTGTGGTTGTGATACATGACAATGTACCACACAGTTATCAAACAAGCCATATTGTGCAAGAGTTGAAGTATCCTGGCTCAATAGCTGACCATTGAATATAAGCCGAATGCATCGATTTGCATCCATTTCTATGGAGAAGTGTTGTCTGTAATAAATGAACACACTAACTGATGCTTCACATCCAAAAACCACAAATAAAAGATAAATGCTGAATAAGTTATGCAAACAGTTTTTCAGGTTTATACAACAATAAAAGTCTGCTGTGTTTCACAGCATGTATGGAAGTCCTAATCAAATGAAAGAACTTTACCTGCCTCGATAGAAAACACTCCTAAGTGAAAAAAAAAGTTGACGAAATCCACTGTAAGAACTCTATGTGGACAGACAGACAATTATATCAAAAGAAATGCATTCATTACGATATGATCAAGTCAACTCCCATCTCAAAAAAAAAAAAAAAAAAAAAAAAAAAAAAAAAAAAAAAAAAGAAAAAGAAAAAAGTGTTATTATGTACTTTAGTTTATTAAATCTAATTACCCAGTCGACAAAAAAGTGAAAGCTCCCTCAAAATCTTTGACAGAAAAGAGCATCTTTCCATATCCTAGTTACAGCGATGATTACTCAATTTTCCCTGACCAAAGAAAACAACTATTATGTCTGTCTATTACCTTCCCATTTGTATGGGGTTGATCAGGTACATACAGCATTTGAGTCAACTCATGTACATCCCGAACTTATTTTCAATGTCCTTATCCCTTTCACTACTCTCATTTCCATGTGAAGCTTCTTTGACAGACTGCTCTGGTCATCATAAGAGAATTTAATGTCTCAACCTAACATAAAATCCCACATGTTGATTCCACCAATTATCAACAGACACCACCACCATTTACCTGTCATAGCTGTAAAAAACATGAGGCACCTCAGTCACCCACAGGTCTTCATACGAGGTATATGTACACTTGACTTAGCATGATGAAACTCGTATGTGCCCAAATGTAAAAAAACATGAGGCACCTCAGTCACCCACAGATCTTCATACGAGGTGTATGTACACTTGACTTGGCATGATGAAGCTCATATGTACCCACATATGATTCATATAATACATAGAGCAACTGATGAATAACAGATGCAGATGAAAGCTTATACCTGTACAGGTGTATATTTTGCTTTTCAAATAAAGCAAAACAGAAAGAGAAATATGTGTTTGTTGAAGGCAGAACTGTTACAAGTAGAATATTTCAAGACATCTTTTTAAGTGGTATTTCTTTCCTGCCTTTTTTCTGTAATGTCTGTATCTCCCTATACTTATCTACAACATTCCTAATTTTCGTTATTAATGTAGCAACACCCTGGTTTCTTATATTTGTCATCATTCTTCCCTTTTCAAATTATTCAATGTATTTCATGTGGGCTTACCATCAGGTGACAGCTACTTAGTGAGCCAGCACTTTAGTGGTTGTCAAGTTGCACTCCTTTGCTCTAGGTAGCTGTCTTTTCTTTCTGCCTTGCCCACAAATGACTACTTGCATTATGTCCACAAAGATAAATCTCTCCTGGTCATACATAACATGTGACAACACTTAACTCACACAGCTCATTTTTCATTACTCTCGATTTTCCTGCAGTGAGCACTATGCGTTAGCCCTGCCTTTTGGCAAAATGGAAGGAGTAACAGACAGTAGTAGTAGGTAACAACATTTAGGTGGGAGCATTAAGCAGGAGCATTAAGTAAAAGTAGTCAGATGGAACATTAGGTAGGAGGTTCTCCAAACACTGTGCTTGAGTTGCCCTCTACCAGTGAACAGTTATGGATGAGGCACTAAAGACTAAGAAGCGGCACTCAAGTTCACTAGTTATGGAGACTTTAGCTGTGGCCACCCCCATGAGGGAGTTCCAAGTGGGAACAGGCATCAGAAATATAGATAGACAGATAGATAGATAGATTACCATTATGTATAAGTTATCTCAGATCTTTGTCTGATCCACATCAACCTTTCATAAAAACTGATTCTAGCTAGGGATCCTACTCATCCATTCACATCATCTAGTATATCAGATTTTATCCTGAATTTAATTCACAACTATTCCATTAATTTCTCTCCAAAATGCACGCAGCATCCTTACTTATCTCAACTATTAATAATTAATACATTTTGTTCATATAATTCCAATACAAAAAATACTCTATTACTACACTATCAATAACAATGTTAATAAGAATGGCAACATAAAATATCCCTTTTTGAACGTAGAGTCAACATCAAACATGACATTCACTTACCTATCACTTTCACAGAAGTTCTACTTTAACTAGCAATTCATCCTCATCTCTAATGGCTTTCTCTACAAACTTACCAGAAGTGAATATCTGATTATGCAGTTACTCAGTAACTGGTAAGGAGATATCATCTGGGAGAGAAGTGGTTAACCAGTAAAGGCTAGAAATGACACAAAAAGCCTCAGTTATGAACATTTTCTCATGTCCATTAATGCAGTACGACTCTCCTATATAAGTGTCTCTTTTATCATAGTTTCATATCAATATAAATTCATTCATCATCAAAGGGTAAGTGAAATAATATTGTATGACTGATTAATTGTGTGTAAACACATATCCTTACCTTTTAAAGCTTCCAACTTGCTCAGTAAGTTGAGCAAATACATATCTCTGTGTTTCATCTAAGAATTTCAGACGAATTTTAATGCTTCCAGGTGGCCTTTCTTGTTCCTCATTCTCCTTTACAGATGATGCTGGATCTGACACTATGGAAGAAGAACAATTCTCTCTGGTTTTTGTTGTGTGACTACATTCCTCATCTAAATGAGCACCATCAGAAGTTTCAGTGGTTCTATCTTCTGCAGAATTCTTTGTATCTCTTACTCCTAATGGTTCAGAAAAAACAGACTGTTCAGAATGAGTCTCTGCACAACTAGTGGTTTCACCCATAGATATAAACTGTTGTAATCGTCGTTTTCTGACTTCCATTTCAGGCAAGTCATCTCCAGCCTTCTCTGAAGGTGATACATGGGACGGAATTGAAGAATCATTGGGCTGGTTTGTCGTGAGGCTTTCACCAGAGGTTAGGTCTTCACTAAGACACTGTAACACACCAGGCTGGCCTGACTGTTTATCTGGTGGTATGGTGTTACTGTCTTTTTCA
Organism: Panulirus argus; assembly: GCA_038088735.1. Classification (NCBI taxonomy): domain Eukaryota; kingdom Metazoa; phylum Arthropoda; class Malacostraca; order Decapoda; family Palinuridae; genus Panulirus; species Panulirus argus. The sequence continues at coordinate 6,327 of JAYMFT010293137.1, read as the reverse complement.
TTACTGCTCTGTACTGAGTTTTTACTATCTTTCTCTGGTTGTGATAAGCTCATATCATATGCTTCTCTAGTCTGACACTCATTTGCCACTTCTCCAACAGTCCTCTGTCTCACTTCCATTTCTGATTCTTCAGTGACATCTAAGTTTCCATTTTCTTTCACTTGGGAAACTGACCTTATAGAAGTTGCTTCTCCCTCTCGCACACTATTTCCTTGTGTCTCTCTAAGATTCTGGTCACTTTGACTACGTGTCTGATCCCCCTCCCCATTATTTTCACTCTGAAATACTACAACTGCTGTAGCTATCAAAGGCTGTTCTCTCACATTTGTGGACAGCCATGCTATTGCTATAATAAGTGAGACAACGATAATCACAAGAATAGCATTTAATGTATCATGTATCCCTTCATAGCTTATCATTGTACTACACTGTACTGCCTTGTGCTGACTTCACTCTGGCCTAAAGTCCTGAAAAATTGAAAGAACAGTACAATTACAAAATAAAGTACTACTAGAACCATAATAAAGTACTATTTAGATATTTATAAACAAAAAACATACACAATTTTAAGATCTAAGAATTATGCAAGATAACAAAAGAAAAGTAAGATGGAAACAGAGGCTGAATAACAAATAGCAAAGGATGATTAAGAACAGTAAAAAAATCTTTTAATGTAATGCTAGTAGCAGATCAATATAATGTTAACATATAACAGGCCATATTTCATCTAGTAATTGGTTTTCATTGGTTCTGTTGATTTTAAACAACTGTGTTATCTATTATTACATTAACTAATCCCATGCTTCCCAGCATACATATAACTTACTCTTGTTATCTTAAATTTTGTAAAACAGAATATAATTCTAGTCACACTCCACAACTCTGTTCTCCAAAGAGTAGCATTGCAAAAAAAAAAACACTTCTAGCAATGAATGCATTGCTAAACTGGTAATATACCTCTCAGTGATTGATATGGTGCCCATAACTTCATAATCACCTCAATTTCCCTGTTTTCTTTTACATGAACCACATTTTCACTCATCTTCAATGCCCCTCCCCTCCTTGTGAGGTATTCCCAAGGAAAAATGTAATGAAAATTTCCCTGCATACCTTCAATACATTTTACTTGATGTATTCTATGATATGAATTTCATCAATGTTCTTAGGTAAACAGCTGGGCTGCCTTAACCCTACTTTTACCAGTCTTGATGACTGAACAAGCAATTTAGAAGAATGATTAAGGTACATGTATATTCATATTAACTTGCTGTCAAATCTAAACTCAATACTCAAGGTAGGTAGAAAAAGACATGTACGAAGGTAGTAATAAGCCTTCTATACTTCTATATCATTTCAAAGATTGTAAAATGAATTAGTGTTACATAAAACGTAAAGACTTGACACTGTGACACAGTCTACAAAACATAGATGGAAACAGTCTAAACCTACGTGATATCAACCAGTGGAAAGGATCATGCACAATTGTATCAATTGCTTTCAAAAGACTACCGTGATAAAGCATTACGGTTGATTCATTATTCCTACTGTTTACCTGCATTTCTCTATTCTTGCGTCAGAAACACTCCATTTTTCGTTCACTGGTAAAATAACCGAAGTTAACCCATGATCCAGGAAGAAAAGATTAGTCTAACGCAAAACGTATGAATAGTTAATATTTTTCGAAATCCTTGTAATTTATGAAATCGAAATAACTGACTACTGACCAGAAATGATAGATATGAAAGAAATATTATATTGACCTCATTTGCGAATGATACGTTGACGAAAGAAAACGGATCAGGTCATCAGCTGAGTTTTGTTTACCTTGAGATCACTTGTAGAAAGGTAGTATTTGGTGAGTGTGATCCCAACGTACTCAACTACTATCCTACACCAATCAGTCATGGCTACGTCAATACCTAACAATGTAACAGGATCGTCAAGCACCGTGGTGGAACCTGAATCTCCGCATTTAGGCGCAGAAGAACAGGTCAGAGTGTGTGTTAATTTGTAAGGTAGGACTTAAGAAACACACTATTTATCTTCATCGTTATATAATTACTTTGTTGAATTCTGGTGAGAGGCTTTGCTCATCTATGGCACCAGATCTTCTACCGAATCCCCACTGTAGATCAGGTCCAGTCCGGTCATGGAAGCTCTAGTGTCGTAAAGAATGACTTGCTTCCACTAGAACATCTTTATTCTTTTTTTCAGATGACCTTACTTATGTGGCTTCGGTCATTTTAGGAGCTAATCATTTTCATATACCAATTACTTTATAAATTATTGAAGTTTTTCCAATAATTAACCTTGGTTTCTTTTTGAAGACTGAAGATTTTATTGTGTCCCCTTGTTTTTTTGTGCCTCAATCATCTCCTATTAGCCATCGGTATAATAGCATATTTAATCATAAACCTTTCAGTCTTTCCTTATATTTGGGATTACTAAGCCATGGCACCGGTTTGGTTGCTCTCCTGCACATTTTTTATTATATTTTTGTTTATGTGGACACCACAGTTGGTCATCCTATTCTCAAAAAAGCATTGAAATCCGGGAACATTGATGTAGAGTTATATAAGAACATCAGAAGTGAGGACTGTGCAAAAGGTATATTGGCCCATGCTAGTCTGTCCACCCTACAACCAACCACCCGAACCCATAAACACATCCAACCTTCGTTTAAAGCAGCGGAAATACCTACCTTCCACTACTGTACCAGGCAACTTATTTTATAAATCTGTTACCCCATTCCTGAACCAATATTTACCCACATCCGATCTGAATCTATTTTTTTCTAATTTAGATCCTTGATTTCTTGTCCTATCCAGTGGTACCATTCTAAGAACTTTATTTATGTTACCTTTATTAATACCCTTAACCCATTTAAAAACTTAATCATATCACATCTAGCCCTCTTCCTCTTAAGTGAGTGTAGATTCAGGCTTTTTAAACCTTCACAAGGGAGGTTTCTAATTCCAGGGATCATTTTTGTCATTCACCTTTTTACTCTCTCTAAACAGTCAATATCAACTGCATTGTATGGAGCCCAAAACTGTACTGCATAATCCAAATATGGTCTCACTAAAGCAAGATAAAGTTGCAGTAATATTCTAGGAGTTTTATTGCTAACAGTCGCATCAGTAAACACAACATCCAATTATCTTATTATGCACTTTAATACATTGTTGTCACGGCATACGATCTTTGCTCACCAGTACTTCTAAATCTCTTTCGCATTCTGTTTTACCAATAATAATATTGTCTAGTTTGTAATTAGTGTTCCTGTCTTTACCCACACTAAGTGTTGTTCATTTATTTATATTGAACTCCATTTCCCATGTACCTCTGATACTCTATGAGATGCACTCTACTGTTGAAAATTATGTTTATATTAACAGTTGATTGCTTTTCTCTCTGTATATCAATGAATTATTCAGCAGTTTCCATCCTGATGATGCTGTACCATACTTCCCAGTCTTTCTGAAAATTGGGTGATTTTCAAGTAGTGAAAAACTTTCATATGAATTGAAAGAACATCATATATGATAAATAAATTAACCAAGAAACAGTGATTTAGGCCTGGTGGGAATGTATTCATAAATGGGAGTATTGTTGAAGAGGATGAATGGGGAAATGTTAGCCTAACAGGCTGAGATGAGGTGAAAAGTAAATGGAGTATGTTGAAGGATTGTTAAGTGTATTTGATGAAAGGGTGGCACATGTGGAGTGTTTGTGTCAGGGAAGTATGTGAAGTGAGGAAGTCTTGGCAAGTGATTGATGAAAAGAGTGGAGGTGGTGAAAGCCTCACTCTTGGCAAGTGTTTGGTGAAAAGAGAGGAGGTGGTGAAAGCCTTCCATAAGAAGAAATTTAGTAAGGGAGTTGGAGTAGATGGGATTGCAGAGAGGTGACTGTTTTTGCAATTTGTTTGTTGGGATTTTTTTTTTTTTTTTATTAATATGGCTCATGGTGAGGTGCCTGAGAATTGGCAGAACTCTTGTTTAAGTGCCATTTTACAAAGGAAGAGCGACAAAAATGAATATTCTAATTACAAAGGTATGAATGTGGTGAGTGCACTGGCATGCACAGAGTATCAGATTGGAGAGGAGCAGTGTGGTTTCAGAAGTGGTAGAGGATGTGTAGATCAGGTTTTTGCCTTAAAAGATTTATTAAAAAATACTCAGAAAAATAGAAGGATTTGTGAGTTGTGTTTATGGATCAAAGAAAGTACATGATAGGGTTGATCGAGGTGCCCTGTGGAAGTTGTTACAAACATGTGGTTCAGTAGGAAAGCTACTGGAAGCAGTCAGGAGCTTTTATCAAAAGAGTAAGGTATGTGTGGGAATATGAAGAGTGAGGATGAATAGTTCTAGATGAAGATAGATCTGCAGTAGGGGTGTGTGTCACCATGGCTGTATAATTTGCATTTGGTTGGGGTGGTGAGGGAGGTCAATACAAGGGTCTTGGAGAGAGTTGTCACCTGTACAAAGTGGCACATGGAAACAAATATCAGTTACCTTGTTTTGTTAATCTAGCTGCGATGGCTTGTTAATTCCCATACCCCTTAGTTTGTTCTTTTATATGCTGGAACCAAAAACAATCCCTTTCAGTTTCTATAAACATACACTGGCTATCTTCAGGTAATTATTGATTTGTACTGTACTCTTCTGTACTGTAAAGGGAGGCCCCATGTCTTGAACATTCTTTTTGTCTATCTTACAACTTCTTAAATTTCTTTATACTCTCTTATGTGGTCATACCATACTTTAAACCAATTTTTCTGAAATAATCATACTCAGATTTTTGAAGCTGATGAACACTTTCCTTTAAACTTGCTTTGGTCATTTCTGTCTTGGATACAAGAAGGGCCTTTGGTACTTCTACTTCCACCCCATGAACTTTCTTCAGGTTTTTCTTTTACCACTGTGTTTTAAGCTTAGAATGTCATTGTCAGTAAGGCCTACAGAGAGCTCTTCACATATGTCTATCAATAGAAACTGGCACTGAAGCTGATGACCCCAAGTGAAATGTGGTACCATGGCAGCTGCACATCCTCAAAATGCTTCTTAACCACCAAGAGGTGTGTAGTATGTTATGTTTAGAAAGCAGCACTTACTGTTGCTGCCACATTTTTAGGACAAAGTTTATTGCCTCACTTTTTCATAAAACTTTTCTTAGTACCTCTTGTGGTAGTCTTGGGTTGTTGTTACAATCTTTGCATTGCAAGCTCTAGATGAATAGGAGCTGGTGGATTGGTGAAGTCAACCTGGTGGCAGTCAATCATTAGCTGAGAGTGAACCCCTATTGGTCAAACAAATGGTTCAGTAATCCGTAGATTGCCATAGATGGGTGAGTGAAAGGTATCTCCCTAACCAATTTTATGAAGATAGGAATAATCCTGACCCAATATTAACCATGGAATATCTCATATGTAAGGGACAACTTCTTGAAGAGGAAAGGTTTTTCAACTTTCAAAGCTTACATTTTTGTTTTGCAGTTATAAAATAATTTCATCAGTTTTCAGTTTTGTGGCATTTTCTTTATACTTTTTCTGTCATCTTCTCATATTATATGGGCATTATTTTGTATCTTCAACAGGGTGGCTTGTTATACAGAACCTTTTGCATTCATCATGCTCTCTTAATTTTGCTTTATCAAATCTGTTAAAGACTATGAACTTAACCTGCAGGTTTCCAGTGGTGTCGTTCGTCTTAAGTTGCACAAGCCAAGAACGAAGAAGGTTAGCTGGACAAATGATACAATAGACAATGAGAATATGGGGAAGAAGAAATCAAAGTGTAAGTAAGAATGTCATTTTTAGTTCCTGAAACAGTAGCTTTTTACCTACAGGTGTATTCTCATGTTTTTTACAAGTCCATTTTACTTTTCTCTTTTCCTTACCAACAGGAGTCAGCTAGGGAGCAAGAGAAATGAGAGAAACCTACTTTCTTATGGAATAATAGGAAGTATCCCAATAATAAATTGCAGGTAATATCACCATCTGCCCTTTAGAGACATGATCACCTCATGTGAACTGCTCACCACCATCTTTTGTAAAGGAAGAAGGATGATATTATGAACTTGAATCCAAATGTACAAAAACCAAGAAAATACTCCAATATCCATTCTGCACATTCCTTAGCACCTGGCCTGTGGTTTGTGTCTGTTTTATGCATTTTTTCTCTGTCTATAACTGTCATCACACTTTCCTTTTTTAGTAAACTAACTATCTTCTTATTGGTGCTTCTATTTATGGAGGGAACAAGGAGAAGTGGGAGACCAAATTGGAGGTGGAAGGATGGAGTGAAAGGGATTTTGAGTGGTCGGGGC
>JAYMFT010293126.1:0-10339 GCA_038088735.1 Panulirus argus | reverse complement strand
AATGTTGGTTCACTTTCCCTTTTCTATAGGTATTACTTTGGCTTTTGCTCCCGAGAGTTGGCTGCTTGTGTGCCCCCTACAACTAGTTAGACCACGGAATATTCGGCAAGCTGCTGCGTCACATGATTATTGTGTGGCCATCGGCAATTCAAGGGTGTGCCGTTTTGATAACTACTACTTTCCGTACACGTCGAAGCTTTGGAACTCTCTACCTTCTCATGTCTTTCCAAATAACTATGAACTGGCTCATTTCAAGAGACAAGTCTTTCAATTTCTCAAAAATTCGTAAATACTTTCCCTTTTTTTTTTTCCTATATCAATTCTCTCTATATTTCAATTAGGGCCCGGCCTTTATGTGGACTTTTGTACGTGACTGGAGCCTTCAACATAAAATAAGAAAAAGGTTCTGATGCCTCTCTTGGTCTATATGAAGAAAACGAGTAATGGCGGTCCGAGGAAAAATGCCAATCATAACTCAATATTCATCAGCAAACAATATATAAACTTTTTTTTTAGGGGTGGGTGGGAAATTTGGGGATGACCAATGCAACTTTCATACTTTTTTTTTTCAAATTGTTTAATGCTAAGCCGAAAGTTTGTTGATATTTCTGAACAATTCCTAGAGTTTGTTTACTCCTTTCCAACTGCCCCGAAACAGTTGCGGGCGGAGGTAACAATCGGCAGCGGAAAGCTTTTTGCAATCAACTTGGTGGCTTGTAAAATGTACACAATACTCTCTAACTAAGGGAATAGTTATTATAGAAAATATTACAGCAGTCAACAGCATACGTAACTATATGAATAAATTTGTATCTCGTCAGCAAAAACTGTGGACACAGAGTCCTCAGATATTTGAATATCATATATTCCTTTAGTCATTCGGGTTTCACGAAAATTATCTAGACCATTTAATGAGCAACACCTTATAATTGTAATAATGGCGTTAAAGAAACAAACTTCGTCTTTCCTAAGGAATCCCGTTTTCGGAATCTCGTCCGCAGTGTTACAAACGCCAGAAAAATTCTCTCCGTTTTCTTTCAAGCACCGACTGACCTGTTTGTTTCTCTGAGATGCAGCCCACCGGTGCTCGCTCCCGAAGCTCTCAAGCAAACACTGTTTGACATATAAATGTCAAGTGTTTATATTCATTTCATAATCAGTTCGCATGTATATGCATACAGGTTTAGATATTTCTTTTATTTCTTATAGTATTTGATGGTATAAGAAAAAACATTCCTGTTTTTAATTTTCTATCTTCCAATGTGTTCTCAATCCAAACCCTCACTCTCTTGAGTGCGACGGTTCGACTCTTGAGCACGGCGTACGACCCTTCAGCACCCTGTGAAGTGAAAGACCAGGTCATCACAACCAAGGGTTGAACAGTACCGTCCATAGACCAGATTTTTTTTTTTTTTATTCGTCCAAATCGCCATTATATGATGTATCTTTTGGGAGCACTGAAGGTAGGGGGGGTCACTTCACAAGATGTTATAGTGTAAAAACATGTCGTTCTTTGGTTCACGGTGTGAGAACGTGAAACTCTCTAGTCCATTAAATGATATATGAGACTTTCTTAGTCCATTAAATGATATATGAGACTTTCTGTTCCCTGCTAAGCAGATTTCCTTGAAAACCTTAGCGTAAGGACACTTTTTCATGCTTAATAAGAATCTGGGGTTGAAAATGTCGTTTGGTGGTCATTAAATCCTGTAATTAAGCATTTATAATGCCACAAACTGAAGCGAGGGCAGAAACAAGAGAAAAGTCCACACGTCGATTCTTTGACTCCAGGCTCCATGTTGGAATGTAGACACAGGCATATATAATTCTGCTATTGGCTTGTTCCTCCCCACCCTGTGTGTCGGGTTAGTACATGTTCCGCTTCATAACATGGGCCTTCAGGCCTCAGATTACAGTGAATTACTTATATCTTGGGTTATATTTTCCTGGGTTCGAGACGGGCTATATACTGCAGGGAATAGCCAGAGATATTCCTTTGGGCTAAGTTACTCTGACACTGTCTTGCATGTTCGAAAATATATGTAAAAGTAAGTTTGACAGTCTTACATGTTCGAGAATATATGCAAAATGGTTCTTGGAAATTTTTCTCCTCGCTGCAGCAGAGTCCAAATGGTCGTATAAGTATCGGATTTTCCCTATCAGCCCAGCGTAGCAGCATCGTTCATGTAAATCCACCGCATTACTCTCGCTCGCCGTTGAGTCTGGATCTCAGTAGTTTGGGATACAGAACGTCGGACTGGTTCATGTGGGGCTCAGAGAAGGTAAAGGCTTGCAGGCCAGTCATATGACGGAATAGGTATGATATGTGGTATGACCCTGCTTGGTCCTGTGCTGGTTTGGCCCGCACCAGGGCTGTGAACGCTGGTATAGGGTGCCTGCACCAAGGCTGTGATCACTAGTACAGCTGTATGTCCTATACCAGGACTGTGATTACTCGTGTGATGGTGTAACCTGTTCCAGGTCTAACCAATGAGATTATGTTCCTTTGTTGCCACACCTCAGAAGCCTTATCATTTTGCAAATAACATGTATATGATTATTCAAACATATAATTATGCGCATAGATTCAGTTCCTATCGTCATTATGACAGCTAGAGCTAAATATACCAGATTTTTTAATTTTTGTAAAAGGGGAGTTTCTCCTTTGTCTAAAACACAATGTGGGATTAAATGTAAATTTGTTTTTAGAGCAAATTATATCATCGATTTCGTATGGGAAATTGGTTCGTAAGCTTTTGTTAGACAATATATATATATATATATATATATATATATATATATATATATATATATATATATATATATTGATTTTACCATTGGGTGTCCATACTCAACGGTGAATGAACAGCGTCTTTGTCTGATGTTCTTTCTTGAACGGATTTCAGGCAAAGGAAGTCACTAAATATATAATTTTTCTCGTGTAAGAAATAACAGTCATTCTGGAAAATAAATGGAGCAATTTCCTAAACGATCACTGATGCACATGCATGAAAATAAAATCAGATCAGAGTTCATCATAGATTCAGTGTTCGATTCCGCATCATATATGTAAGCGATTAGATCCCCCGTGGTTCTGTTTCAGTGGACACAGAACCGCCTTAATACTTTATGACAAAAATTTCACGTAATGGTGAGACGTAGAAAATTTTTCTCTATGAGCGCAGTGTTACAAGCCGACCTTTTAACACAACGGTACAATCCTTGAGCATCCTGTTACGACTCCATAAACACGACATTACATCCCTCTAGCAGGATAACACTACCCTTGAACACGACATAATATGCCTTGAACACAATAACTCGACAGCACGTTCCTTGAGAACGATAACGCGACCTTTTTGAGTATGGTGACCTGACCTATCCCTAAGGGTCAGGTCAAACACCAGTCCATCATTGCCACAGGGTGGCGTTGTCAAGCCCAAGGGTCTTACCGCCCTGCCCAAGGGGTTGAATATTTACATACTGTCTGCCTCACCAACAACCCCGACAGCACTGATTACACTACACGGTTTTTCCTAACTGCACTAATTACCACCACAAAGTCAATCACAGAGGCACTGATTACCACCACGCAGCTTAACTGACAGCAACATTATCACACCGAGTTTGCTCTGGTGGTCTTAATTGTCCTGCACGGCTCTGAACAGGCAGCGCCATTATTTCCCCCACAGCTTATGTTTTTTTTTTCTCTAGTTACCTTAATTACAACACAAAGCTTAACTGGCAGCGCTATTCCCTTTACACAGCTTAACTGGCAGCACCACTCCCTCACGCAGCTTGACCTACCTTAGTCGTTACTCCCCCATCGTCGCCTATCGCCAACACAGCCTGAAACATAATATAATTAATCAGTATCCTGGAAAATCTCCCCCACTCGTGCAGTATGAGAACTCAAGGTTCTCTTTACTCGTAGTTTTCGTGTGATCTCACGAATGCAGAATCTTGTCCTGGACGTATCTAGTCCCTGCTTGACATGCGTATCTCGTTAAGATGTTTACTTGAGAAGGCGGGAGGAGGGGACACCCGTTGATCGCTGGTAACAGGAGCAGCTCCTGGCCTAACACACAGCTGGGAGGTCAGCAGCAGGAGCAACACTGGCAGCATCAGTAGCCCATGGCCTCACAGCAAGGCATCAACAGCTTCTGGTCTGACACTCCGCCTCTGAGGTCAGCAGGAGCAGCTACTGGCCTCACAAACAACCGCTAGACGCAGCAACGGGAGCAGCAACATCGGTAGCAGTAGCAGCAGCAGCAGTAGCCCATGGCCTGACACACAACCACTGGAGGTGAGAACAGGAGCAATAATGGCAGCAGCAACAGCTCAGCCTCGCATAATACCGCTGGAGGCAGCAGGAGGAAGAGCAGCATCAGCAGCAGTTACTGGCCTCACATTCTGCCGCTGGAGGCATCAACAGCAGCAGCAGCTCCTGCCCTCACATTCTGCTGCTAGAGGCAGCTGCACGGGGCCACAACTTCAAGAAAGCCTCCAGCCAAATGTTTCCCTATCGGTGCGCCAAGATTCTGTCTTTGTTTACTTTACCAAACACACAATAGCTCATGCTGCCGGCGATACTAATGTTCTTGAACGAGGAAAAAAAAAAAGATGTTTCACGTTTATGTATAACTATTTTATTACCACAACCACGGCCAAGTATTTTTAAAGCATAAAATACACAAAATGTTGGTGATATTTTGTTTTCGGGGAAAACTGTGATATTTTGTCAGTTGTCTGTGCTGCTCATCTGATTCAAGAAAAGGATAGTAGAAAATTTCACACCAAAACAGCTTAAAAGTTAACTGAAAAACCTAAATGACTTCATAAGACCTAACGAAAAAAGATTTACAATGTGATACACTGACCTTATGTTAAACAACGAATTATGTACAAACGATTTACATGTTTTTAATTCAATTGGACATATTTCGGTCTCATGAAACGTCTTCGTTGTTATTACTATATTCGATATCAGTTTCAAGTAAACAGTGAGTCTCGACACTTTTATGGGAATATTTTGTATTTTCTCGGTAACTGCTGTAGAGGTAAGTTAAACCTTGTGATTTTTTTTTTTTTTGATCGTGCGACATACTGATCATCGTAATAATTCTCCTCGCTTTATTAGCATTAGTGATAGTAAAGTAGTGGTAGTATCTTCATCTTATCTTTGTGGTTAGTATTATCGTCAATGATGGTGGTTAATAATTTACTTAATTTGTTCCGTTTTTCTTGTGGATTAATTGACTCTGTTGAAGAAAAACTAGTATTCACTGACGTGCCTTCAAACATCTGTTCTTGTGTGCGGGAATAGGATTTTTATTCTTCACCTGTAAATTTTCCAAAACCCAGCGGGGATCCGTACACCTCAGAATAGGAATGATATTTCGAACCTTCGACCAAAGGAACGTAGAAATATCAGCATTTAGAACAATTTGTTTTCTCTAAGACAAGATCGTTATTCAACAAATAAATCGAAAACAATTTGGGAGGACTTTTTAAGTACAGAGGAATGTGAAATTGAAACAGTAGCCTTACCTAACTCCCAACTGGTGGACTGCAATACTTGCATAACTTAAGCCCATGAGGCTCTGCACTTCAAACTCTCCTTGGAGAAAGCGCCCAATGTAATTGTCATTGCCTTATATCACCGACCATCACCTCGAAAGCAACCTGTTATACGAGAAAAAAAAAATATATACATTTGGCTAATTTTGTGCGATAGTCTTATATTTGATCTTGAGAAATATATACCAATTTGTGCATCCATACCAAATAAATGTCCAGTTGAAATTTATCATAGTGTTGGAACGAGCAGCCTGGACACGAAGCAGACTTCTTCCCGTCAGTGATTGAAATTCCTGAATGTACACAGTTGTTGCCTGGGGCTGGATGTGTTCGAGAGTTAGCTTCTTCCAGTACAAATCTTTATCAAACTAGTTTTACAGTCAGATATTGCATGAAAACAAAATAATAAAAATACACGTCATATTGTGAAAAATAAACAGTTGAATAATGAAAACGAGGTAAAAAGTGCTATTTAGATTTGATTTGAAAAAAGATTGGCAGTGTGAGCCATCACATTGAAGAATTATTCAAACAAAAATGGACACGGGTAGAATTTTCCGGTGAATTTCAATAATCATTGAAATGTATATTTTTAAGACACTCGATCACTGTGCCTTTTTTTCCATAAAACAGTAGATAATTACGGTAATAAAGTAGCGCAAGGAACGTGAAGTATGACTCTTTATCAGCACTGTGATATATATCTTTTCCTGAGTTATTCTCATTATCATCACCACGATATTATCTTCAACATCACTGTTTTCAGTGATTTTCAACATTTCTTTTTAAAAACAAGACGAAATACAGAGGACGCTACTGCTCCTCCAGCCGCTGTGCTACACTGGTCGTATGACTGTCAATATTCTTTGTCCAGCTAAAGAAAGAAAGAACCTCTCACTAAACCTCTTGGGTCGTGGTGATGATGCTTAGCCATCTTGTTTCGTGTGCCTGTATTGCCCACACAACAGTTGTAGCATCGGTCTTACTTCGCAGTTCCCCTTCACAATTTGTGATTCTTTCTTCGCTACAGCACCTGTTTAAGAACACCGCCGGGAACATAAGCCACCAGGGTGAGGGACTCTGGGGAGAACCTGGGCTGAGGAAAGCTGGGGAGGAGCTGTGCTGAGGGAGATGGAGGGTGTCTCAGTGTCATCACCACATGAGGCCAAAGCGTCTGAGGTCATGGCTGCCATGCTTCCTCTTTATGTTCCTTTGAGGAATATATTGATGACGTCCTCACTCTCCTGAGCTGCTGGGTGAGTAAGGTTTCCTTAAAGAGGTCGTACAGTAGCTCCTGCAAGGGGTATTCTCAGTATGGCAACTCTGGTATCACGCCAAGTGGCCTCAGAGTCAATTCCAGTATGTTGTTTCTCACACCTACCATGATCCCCTGACAAGAATTCCTCTGCACCACCGTCGTATGGTTACACATCTGGTATTATGCACCACATTAATCCCGTATAATGCATTAGATAATAACCATCACAATACGATAAATAGTCTTAAGTTATACCCTTAGTTTTCGCGATACCATCTCAAGGTTTCTCTTTAGCATTACAGTATTACGTGCAGGTAGAACAAAGTGTAACTATGTGCCTCGGTTTTTTAGTGGTTAGTGTTGCTGACTTCTTTGTCGCTCTGTCGTTTAATCCCCGTTAAGATCGTAGCCCAACCAGTGTTCATCCTGCCTGTGGTTGACAGATGTAACAGTAGTGAGTTCGAGTGGGGTACAGAGCCACAGCGTTGATAGGTCTAACCGGCTGACACCATGAAACCTGGATGGAATTGCCCCCCAGAGACTCACATGTCCGGGGTAAATGACCCCTCACTGATAGGAATAATGAGCCAGTTATAAGCTCATACATTAATTTTTATCAAACGTACTGGTAATGTACACCGCACTGTTACCGAGAGTTTTTATCTTTTACCCCTCTCCGTTCATGGTCTCCCGTGGAAAGACCTACCTTTACACACAAAAAATGAGCAAATCAGTACACACACACACACACATATACACCTAGGTGGATGAGGGAAGTAAATGGTAAGAAAAATTGCAACAGCTTTCATGAAAACGTAAATATAAACCCCAAAGTTGGTATGATACATGGTTGATGAAATTCAACACGTGCAGATGCAAAGTGCCGAGGAAGGGACACAGTGGAAGAAAGCCTCGATGTGAGTTTCATCCAGCAGGAAATGAGCTGAAGGAATCTGTGTATGTGTGTGTGTGTGTGAGGGAACTGGGAGACGACATCATTCCTCACACTTCGCCAGAGCTCCACCTTGGGAGGATAGTAAGGATGACAAATCTTCTGCTGGCAAATACCAGAATTACATTCACGTAAGTGGGTTAAGAGATGCTCAGCAAGGTGTTCTCATCATGCGTTGAGCCAGAAATAGAATATGCTTTTCAAGTTGGGTCAGTACAGTTAAATAAGCACAAAGAACTAATGGAGAAGGCAACGAAGAGGTTGCCAGAATTAAGAGAGTTACAGGGGAAGGTAAAGGGCCTTAAGTTCGTCCGCTATGGAGGAGAGAAGAGTAAAAAGGTGATTTGATCACAACCTTCAATTCATTTTTGACCCAGATTGATAACGTCAGCAGTGAATAGCTCTATTAAAGGTACACGAATAGAACAATAGAGACCATTACATGAATTTAAGCAAGGCGCTTGTTAGAGATTTAAAGAAGTATTTCTTTGGTAAAGAAATGGTGGATGAATGGGCTGAACTAATCACAGTATAACAGAAACCACTACAGCGTATGATGTGGAAGTGAATGAATATGAATGCGATACAAAATCGGAGGACATGAATTTCCAACAGAGCAACTCGGACATAGAGATCATTGTATGAATTCTAAACACAAATTGGAATGAGATCGTCAGGGGCAATAGCCTATTTACGTACATAGAATGAAACTAAAAGAAAGGAGGAGAACTAATTAATGAGGTAGTGCCAGAGAAAAAGAAATCGCGTGCAAAGTAGAAGATACCAAAAGTCCGAAAACAGCGGATGAACAGAAGAAAAGCAAGGGGAAACATAAGAGAAGGTTAGCAATAGGAGGAGCAAAGAGCTCGATCAGAAAACGCAGAGGTGGTAATGATGAAATTCCATCGAAGGAAACTGATAATATGGATGAAGAGAGGAATATATAGAACATGAAAACAAATCCAAAATTGCCTTTCACATACGTGAACAAATATTGAAAAAGGAAATCAAAGACTTGACCCTTTAAGATGGGAGAAAAGTAAGAGATTTTGAATGATGAACTGTTTAACCAACATGATGAAAAGGCACTCATAAATATTGAGATATTGGAAGACGATATTACCAAAGCGATTGATCAGCTCAGGGAAAAATCAGCTTTCGGGATCAGATGGAGTTTCAGACACATTCCTCAAGAAGATAAAGACAGCGACAGCGAAACCAGTGATGATAAGGCGAAATCTAGACGAAAGCAAAACTGCAGCCACTTAGAAAATGGTTTGTGTAACGCCAACACACACACAGGAAGATCCAAGCGAGTACCTGGGCAGTACAGACCAGTTAGCTTAACTTCGCGTGTAATAAATCTCTGAAAGAGTGATAAAAAATTAAAAAACGCATATTAGAACACTTGACGAAGAACGAAATATGAACATGGATTCATAAACCCGAAAAAAGTACGCAAACCCAGTTATTAACCGGTGATAATCACATTTATGAAAGCTTCATGATTGGAAAGATAATTTAACACACTTTTTCTTGATTTTACCAAGGCATTTGGCAAACTAAACCACAGAATTTTACTAAAGAAAGTATCTGAACATTGCATTAAAAGTAAGGTAGGGCGCTGGGTTCAAGAGTCCCTTTCTATCAGAAGGTTCAAAGCAGTAAGTAACGGAACCAAGTCTGAGGAAGATGTTCTGGATATAACAAATGATTATACCAGACATCAGCAGCGAGGTAAGAGATATGCACCTTAAGGAGCTCTGTTGATGACAACACCAAAGTAAGCAAAGTGACTTCACTAGAGATTGATTAAGGGGAGATACAGCGAGACTGAGATACGATCTAGAATTATGCTAAGGAATGAGCAGTAGGATATTGAGAACCTTTACAAAGTGAGACAAAGATATATTGATGCAAATGTTTCATGTATACATAAGAAGCAAACTTGTTCAACGAAACGAATGGAAAACAAGTTAAAGAGGATCCAGACACACTTCACGAGCGAAATCGAGGATGTGGAAAACACGAAGTGCCATGAAAGGCTGAAAGAAATGGAATCTAAAGCCTAGAAAGAAGCGAAAGAAACATGATAAATATACGAATAACAAGAAATTGAAGACATAGAGGAAAACTTATTGAATCTGAAAGCCTCTCAGCAAGGAAGGTACAGAGTTATCAAGTCTGCAAGAATGCCATTGAAGATAACAAAAATGTAGGAGATAAGAATGTGCGACTGCTCTGGAAGGAAGCTCGAACGACAATTCTGCCGGGAGAAATAAATTACATGCAAGAAACAACTACAGAAACGTATAAAAGAAAACTTGATTTGTGGTTGAAATCAGTCCCAGATGAACCCGGAATAGACAGCCATGCAGCAGCGGATAGGAATAGTCTTCTTCATCAAGCAAGAGGTGCGGTGAGGGCTATGCGCTGATCCAACCCTCATGACAAGATCTCGTCGTAGGTACTCGTAGGTAGGTCTCTCTCTCTCTCTCTCTCTCTCTCTCTCTCTTTCTCTCTCTCTCTCTCTCTCTCTCTCTCTCTCT
>JAYMFT010293115.1:0-10339 GCA_038088735.1 Panulirus argus | reverse complement strand
TGTGGGGTTAACGATCATTTCTGCTCTGTTGTGGGGTTAACGATCATTGGTGCTCTGTTGTGGGGTTAACGATCATTTCTGCTCTGTTGTGGGGTTAACGATCATTTCTGCTCTGTTGTGGGGTTAACGATCATTGGTGCTCTGTTGTGGGGTTAACGATCATTGGTGTTCTGTTGTGGGTTTAACGATCATTACTGCTCTGTTGTGGGGTTAACGATCATTAATGCTCTGTTGTTGGATTAATGATCATTACTTATATCTTATGGGGTTAACGATCTTTATTGATCTGTTGTGGGATTAACGATCGTTACTGGTCTCCTGTGGGGTCAACGATCATTACCCACCTGACGTGGTGTTAACGATCGTTACAGACATACCAGGCTTGTGGCAGCGGTTGCCCATCGGTTCTGGCGCTGTGGTAAATCTCTACCGCGGTTAGGACGGGGTCTACAAGGTATACGGCTGGCAGTCTTGCCGAAGCGTTGTTGTGACTGATATGTTGTTGCCTGAGGAACGTGGACCGTTAACTGATATCTTTATGAATGATATCGTTGTGATTAAATGACGTATTTATGAATTCCTGATATCGTTACAGTTAACTGTTATTGTCACGAATGAATCATATCATTGTGATTAAATGTTATCGTTATGATACCTGATGTCATTGTGGTTAACTGATATCGTTACGAATTAATATCATTGTGATTATATGGGATAAGTATGTTTAAATGAAATCATTACAATTAACTGATATCATTACGCTTTACCTGATATTACGGTCATTTGATATCATCATTAATCACCTATTGTCATTTAACGAATAACTCTTCTCGCAGTGTCACCATCAGGCATGTTATAAATAACGCAAACCTAATATTTACCCAACTGCAGACGTTGATAATCCATAACTAACAAAATACACACATCTACCACGCCACTGAGAACATATTTCGGGAACAACTGACAACTATAATGTATGTTTGAAGTCATTAGCTGGATAAGATGTATATGAAAACAAGAGGGATAGTGATTCAGTATGCATACCATTTTTGCTTTATGATTCGCCAGTCGTCAAAGAATAAGTAAAAAGAAAAAAATGTTGGTAATGAATAGTCCAATTGCTCATGCATCATGTCCTTAGTCCTCAGTAGCAAGTGGCGCGAGCTGAATTATGCATGGTAAGGACCAGCTGTGTTATGTCCGTGTGAATGCATTTGTGTTCTCTGAAAACCGGCGCCGTTTGGCATGGGAGCTGAGGCAAGTTTATGAATTATTATTTCACGGGGGGTTACCTGACTCTTGCCTTGACCTGAGACATATGGCTTATGCTGCATCTCGGCCCCAAACTTATCTCCCACTTTACGTAAAGTAAAAATGATTGTGGATAATCATATTTTTTTTTTCTATCATCATGTAATTTTGCATTACCCGGGAAGAGATCTTTTGCGACTAGGATTTGACCTCACCTTAAATTGCTTGAATGGTAGTTTCCCATCCTCAGGTCACGCTGCGGAGGTGACCTTTTGATGTCAGAGCCTGACCTCACCCAGCTTGCTCGACAGGTAACAAGAGGTCGTCCGTAGGTCAAAGAAAAAGGTGAACTGCCGTCACCCCGCTGGTATCGTTGCTGACCTTTGCCTTGTTTCACATCAGCGTCTGACACGGCGGGATAAAAGGATATAAAAATTTCAGGTGACACAGTAACGCAGGAATTTGCTTTCAAGAGGAATACACGCACATACACACACACACACACACACACAAAGCAACAGCAGCAGCCCTTGACTAGCTTTTATTTCTATTGAGAGGACACAGACGGTCATGTGGCTACCTCGGACCTGTAGAGCCAGTGAGGTGAAGGATGAGGAACTAGAGAGGAAGAGTCCCTGAATGCAACATTTCTCAAGTGTTATTTTCATGGTGGCGCATTAGGGCGAAATAGGAAAGTTGGAGGCTAGGCTGACCAGGGGTTCAAACAGCCATGCTGGTAAGATATGCCATGTTTGTTACGCAGATAGTTTAGTGGTAATCCCTTTTCTCTTCATAGTTAGTCAGCAGATACTATGAATAGTTGAGATTAAGTGAATGAAGTCTGTGGAAAAAATAGAAACATGAAATGATTTTGTTTAGGAGTCTAAAATAAAATGTTGTATATCAGTGTGTAAACTGTCAACAGCGTACTGGATCCGTTATTGCTGTTGTCTGATTAAATTCTTTAGTCTCGTTACTTTGGCTCGGTTGTGAACTTTTAGAAGCTTAAAGAAGTGAACATGGTTGGATTGGAATTTTGTGTTTTTTCTTTCTTTTTTTTTTTTGTTGAAACCAAACATGCCCGGAGCCAAGCTGGGCATAGTCTTATAACGAAAACGTTGTCAGACTACGTAAATCTTATTTCTAGCACATGTGACTTGTTCTGTTAGATTACTAGAAGGATGCTGGATGAAAGGGATCGTGATGTTTCCTCAGTACATGGAGAAGAGATCAGAGAACTGAAAGCTGGACCAGTTAGGACCATTAATGATGGGGAAGATGCTTTCAGTAAGTTCCAACAAACCGATGAAGAAATTAAGAAACCGAAGAACCAAATTGGAAGGATCTTCTCTCAAGACTTTGCCCTGTAACCTTTTGAGCTCGATGCGACGGCCCTTGAGTATGATGACCCAAAGCCTCAGGCCAAACCCCTAAAACGTCAGGTCGAAGGTTACATCAATATACCCAAGGGCCATAACAGTCGTGTACAAAGGGGCTGCGATAAATCATCTTGCAACCATTTGCTTGTGATTTCTAGTCCTACGCTTATAGAAAAACAAAAAAGGATATTCAAAATGTAATAAAAGTCGACCAGAATGACGGCTCGTAACATAAGGGAAAATTCAAAGACACATTACACAGAATGAATTAGTGATAAAACAAAAAGAAGATAGCTTCCCTAACTCAAATGACAAGGCCTTTATTGCCTTCTTGGTACAAGACCGACTGTTAAGGAACCGACTAACTCGCTCCTCCG
This sequence comes from Panulirus argus, assembly GCA_038088735.1. Classification (NCBI taxonomy): domain Eukaryota; kingdom Metazoa; phylum Arthropoda; class Malacostraca; order Decapoda; family Palinuridae; genus Panulirus; species Panulirus argus. The sequence goes on along the minus strand of JAYMFT010293115.1, from coordinate 7,332 downwards.
TCATCTCATGATTGGAAGGAATCTAATGACGCCATGGTAGTGTGTATTGACCTAATTACGTCTAAGTCAACATCCATGACACGCACGGAGCACCACTACGCATTCCATGACTATGGTCTTGTCATTACGTCTGTCTCACTTATCATTTCTCAGTTTCTCATTCTGTATTCTCTCCCTCGTCCTTTACCTCTTTTTCCGTTAAGTTAAGTAAATATGTCTACCTTTCATGCTACTTCTTTACCTCCTTCATCCATATCTTCTGTCTGCTCCTGTTTACCTTTCTGTTTCCACAGATTCTGTTGCAGATGCTAATGGCATGATGGTGAAAAACTACAAAGGGATTTGGGTATGATCTACAGATGAGCAGATGAGGACTTGATGACATTTAAAGAAGAGAAATTTGAACAAGTAAGTTACGGGGCACTTGATGCTATTTCAACACCCAAAAACAGATGCCCTGCAGGAAAATGAATAGAGTGATGTATACGTCAAAGATATGAGAATCATCATTAGTGAAAAACTTGAATTTAAGGATCATATATTGGGTAAAAAAATCATGCTTTTATGCCAAAATATGAGTGAAATGATATTATGAACATTTACAACAAGAGACACTCAATGATGACAATGTTTAATGTATATATAAGAAGTAAACTTGCATACTGCTGTGTTGTATGGTCGACAATAAAACAGACTGGATTAAACAAGAAGAGAAATATGGAAGCATTTCATAAATATACCAAACCGACTGGAGCATGTGAACGACCACGAACGATTGAAAGAGGTGGAGCTTTGCAGTCTCGAACGTCGTAGAGAGAGACCTATGATGATATACGCCTGACAACAAACGGAGGGAATAAAAACGATGTTTTAAACCTGAAAGCAACCAGGCAAGGGAAACAGGGAATCATTAAGTCAAGAGGGATTCCTGGAAACACATCAAAAAGGTTTCAGACAAAGATACACGAACGTCCAGAAAGGAAGCTGGAGCGACTAGCAAATGCAATATCTAGTGATCTTAAAATAGTCAAGTGGTGAGCACAACGCGCTAGCCCTGCCGTTATTGGGAAATTTCGTCGTAGGTGCTCGTAGGTAGGTAGGGAGTTTCTCTCTCTCTCTCTCTCTCTCTCTCTCTCTGCTCCTGCTGTTATCTAAGAACTGTAACCCTGCTTCGAGTCATTCAAAATCCCATCTTAAATCTCCTCGGTTATTCATTCGACAACACTGGAGCCAAGCTTTGTATTGCGACCAGCACGCGAGACTTGACGACATGGACCCCCGCTAAAGCCGGGCTGTGAGGCGAGACCCTCATCTGGTGAGGAGGCTTTGCCATTTATAATGTTAATGTGTTGCACAAACATTTCACACATTGGTGTGAGGCCTGGGAGAAAGGCGGCTTGATGAAGTGACGAGCGTGAGAATGGTGTAATCAAGGTGAGGATGGTGTTGGCTCGGCTGTGTTGTGTATGCCTCACTCACTCCTGCTTGATGCGCTACCCTCCCTTCCTCCCTACCTCCTCCTCCTGCTGGTGATGTGTGGTCACTCCCTTCCTCCTCCTCCTACTCCTCCTCCTCCTGATAATGCTCCCTTCCCTTCCTCCTCCTCCTCCTCCTGCTGGTGATGTGTGTTCGTTCCCTTCCTCCTCCTCCTCCTCCTCCTCCTCCTGCTGATAATGCGCCCCTTTCTTTCCTTCTCTTCCTGCTGATGATGTGCGCTTCTTTCACTCCTGATGGCGATGCGCTCCATTCCTCCCTCGCTTCCTTTTTCCTCCTGCTGGTTTTGGAGGTGCTGGCTCCTATTGGTTGTTATACATGAGCTCCCTAGATGGTGTGCTTTGTGACCAGCGTCACATCTCAGTACGGCCTTTATAGAGTAAAAACTATAACGTTATGATGTTCCGACATTCGTGAGAACAGCTTAACCTAATTATATCACATTCGACCCCCGTGTAAAATGGAAAAGACACCCCGAATTAAACTTTGGTGTGTAACCGGATGTAACCAGCTCTATATTTCATAGCAAGCGTCAATGTACCACGGTATTAGCTTCTGTAATCAATTACATATTCTAGTATATACATCGATATACTTCAGCATGACTAGAGGTATAGCCCATCGCAACCAATGGTATACCCTTTATATAAACATAATTTCAAACATGTATAACATATATAATGTTTTGCCCAATCATAAGAACAATATAATACAGCCATAGCTATCATTATACTCCGACCTTAACCAGCTCAAACTACAACAGTTTAACCTTCAGTATAACCAGTTGTAACGAACGACTGCATCCTATTACGAAACATACATGTGTCCCATCTTAACGGACTAGTATATCTTATATATTCATGCTTAACGGACGAGTGTATTCTATATGTCTCCAAGCTTAACGGACAGGTATATCTTAAGAATATACACAAACTTAACGGACTACTATACATTAAAAAAAGTTCAAGATCACGGGTGAGTATATCTTATGAAATTTATCCATACTTAACGGACGAGTTTGAAGAAAAGATCTACTCATAGGTAACGGAGAGATTTATCCAGACATAACGGACGGGTAAAACAGACGGGTATAAGGGGCAGGTATAAAAGACGGGTATAACATTGCGGACGGGTATAAACTAGTATAAGAAACCAATATGAGGTATGAAGGGGCTGTGAGGAGGCGGCAGTGTTGTGGGCCGAAGGGATGCCCAGCAGTGGACTCCTTCCTCCCCCACTCTCTCCAAGGAGTCGTATAATTCCTGTTTGCCATCCGTAAAATCATAATTGACTTTACTTGTCCGTCCAGCACCGTATAAATTTTGAGTGCCGACTTTAGTGGTCCCTCTATAGCTTTCCCGATTTTATTATTTCTCTGGTTTTGTGTGTGTCAAGTGGACGGATAGATAGATAGATAAATAGATGGAGAGACAGATAGGTTTTGCAGACGTTTCGAATTGGATGGATAGACTGAGGAACAGTTGTTGTTTCATTGCATTGGCTTGTTGTTGTCGGTTGGTGTTTTGTAAAAGAAAGGTTTTAGTGGGAGAGTGTGGTAGAGAGATTGTTTGTTGTAGTTGTTTTGGCTCGATACACAAACGGTTGTGCTGATTTTATTGATACATCAATTTTTTTTGTTGAGTTCCACGTCAGCTACAGTTGAGTGTGGACGTGCTTACAGCTGCGCTGAGATGTGTCATTCGAACCTGGAATCTTGGTCGAGTCTGGTTCGACCTGACGGGACGAAACTTATGCAGTCCGACGGTAGACAAGAGAGAGGCGTGCTTGGGGAGGACCAATAACTCAGTGGTTCAGATTCTTCTCAGTTGTGGGAAACTCGTGGGGTCAAGCGCCGGCGATGGAGGAGCAGCTCCCGGGAGAGAGAGAGGAAGATCGGGCAGGAGGCGACAGCTGGTGTACAGGAGGAGGTTTACACTGGGAGGAGGAGACTGGCACAGACTCAGAGGCGGGTGTGGGCTTCACAACTGGCAGTTAGGCACCGGGGAGTTTCGACTGCTCTTGAGGGAGGGAGAGAATCGACCATTCTTAACAGTGGAGGGTCAGAAAGCTGTGCAGCACTTAACGACCAATGGATTTCAAGATGTGGTACTAGTGGACCCCGGAAACAGAGAGAGATACACAAGAGTCTTCGTAAAACCGTATGACGAGGCTCTGGATCCGGCGTCACTTCTGGCACACAGTGACGACGTGGTGTGGGCAAAACGCCATGTGGTGAACGGACAAGAGAAGGCAAGAGTTGTGGCGCTTATGTAAGGAGTTTGGATTCCTGGAAATGGCTGGAGGAAGGTACTGAAGTTTGTTGAGCTTCTGCCTCTTTCCTTCAGTTACCGTCGTTATGGACAGAAGGTTTGGCGGTGTCAATATGATACAACGTGTAAATACTGTGGCAAGAAACATCACGGTGTGGAGTGTGCAGAGAAAATAAAGGAGGTAAGGAAAATCCCCCCCTATGTGACGTCATTGTGGTCAGGCTCATAATGCAGTCAAGTGGGATGAAAGACCTAAAATGTTTGCTAAGGTTAAAAGGTAAAGATGGCGACAGGACACACACAGCTTGTTGATGCGGATCCGCCGGTGAAAAGCGCTTGGTTTCCTGTGCTAAGTGGTCGTGGTGAACCACCCGTTGGGGCCTTGTCGAAACCTGCGTAGGAACCAGACTCGGGGTTCCCTAAGCTGCGTAGAGGTCGTGAGCCAACATCAGTACTGGAACCTGACGCTTGGTCTCACACACCCAGAAGGCGAGGTAAGCCAGCGTCAGTCAGTACCAGTACCGGAGCCTGTCGTCAAAGCACATCGTCAGGCAGTGAACAAGGCACATCAGCGGCTACAGGACGTGTCCAGAGTCACTGTTGTTAGTGTTTTGGTAAGTCAAGCTGCTAAGCTTGTGGAGGAGAACAGAAAGCTTGGGGAGCGTGTGGATGGAAACGTTGGAGGGAAAACAAAATGGGCAGCAGGGATCTAAGGATCCAGTTGAGAATGGTGCAACCTGTGAGATGGTCACTTCGCTAATTAGGGTGTTCAATGTGTTCCTCATCAAAGAGGGTTTTGTTCTGGATGATGAGGTACAGAATATTGATCTTATGAAGGTGATCCTGGAAACAATACACCAACGGGGGAGGATATAGGAAACCTTAAAGCTGTGTCCTGGAATGTGAATAGGCTTCGTAACAGGATGACTGATTTGCATCATCATATATTGGATAATGATACTGACACAGTGGTAGTGCAGGAAACAGGAGATCGGGATAGTAAACTATCGCCCTTGAAAAACTATCAGAACATTATTTAAAGGGCAAATGCAAGCATCAGAGGATTGTCTTTTTTTATTAAAAGAAGTAGAACGGTAGAATTATTAGAACCACCAACTATATCTGAGGAAATTGAGTGTACAAGAGTCAGGATAAGAGTTGCTGGGGACTGTATGAACCTAGTTAATGTGTATGTCAGTCAGAATTATGAGTCAGGAGAAGAGCTGATGAGGGCTTTATTAGCCTATGTTACATGTATGTGAGTCAGAATTCACGTATATCAGAAAACCAACCTGATTATTTATTTCTTCGTTCCACAATGATGGTGAGGATCTCAATGCTAACCATGAACTTCAAATGTAGTTGGAATTGGAATGGTGTCCTTTGGCAACAGTTCCTTAGTGACTATCATGATGCAAGATTGCTCGAGGATAATTCACCTACTCATTCAAGGTGGAGGAGGATTGACTATGTTTTTTAGTTGAACACACAGGGTATGAAAGGAAACTGTATGGCAGTCACCCAAACCAGTGAATGATTACGTTGCACAAGGGGTTGAACTCCCAGTGAAGAAAATATGTATTAGTTGCAGTAGAACAAGACTCACACTGGAAAGGAGTAAATATGACAATTTCATGAGCCAGATGACGGATTGGTACAGTTGATATCAGTCACATGATTTAGATAGCTTTTATGAAGACGTAGTAGGTTAGGTAGGGGAATATGACACCAGGAGTGTTTTGAAGCGCAAGGGCACCACTGCGAGGAAGAGATCTTATACCATAAACGTACAAGTTAAAGCATGGAATGCCACTCTGAGGAGGGCACATTAGGACTGGATAACATCAGGATAGTCTGAGGAAGAGAGAATTGTTTTACAAGAAGTACCAAGGGCGTGTAGTGTGGTCAGGCAGAAGGTTAGGGAAAAGGATTGGGAATATTTCCTGGGAAAAACTGCTAAGGCAAAGACTACAGAGGAAATCTAGGGTGAAGTTGATTGGGCGATAGGAGTGAGGATAGGACCTAGTGTAGCAGCTGATCCAGAAAAGGTGGCTGATGACTTGATAGAGAAGTGGGCCTCTCATCTACACGTTACATGCTCACCCCTCTGTAGAAGACTTTCACATTTACTTCCCTTACACCAAATCCATAAACAAACTGGACAATCATGGTGACAGCACGCACCCCTACCGTACACCCATCGCTTGAAACGATTCATTCTTCTCTCTTCGCAATTATACATATGCCGTACACCTTTGACATGAAACTTCTCACGGATTCTAGCAGCTATTCTCACACACCGTATAATCTTGAAACCCTCTACGAGGCATCTCCATCAACCCTATCATATGCTTCCTCCAGATCCATGACTGTTACATACAAATCCATGTTTCTGTAAGTATTTCTCACACATTTTTCAAAGCAAACAGCTGATCTACATATCCTCTACCTTTTCTGAAATCACACTGCTGCTCCTCAATCTGATATATATATATATATATATATATATATATATATATATATATATATATATATATAATTGCAGGTTTCAGTCACGATCAAAAAAGCCCTCTTTGACGCCAAGCCTTTTGGATATAATAAAAGAGCTAGAAACGCAGACAGTAATAATCCAGTCTCTACCGAGTGATTGTAGGAATGCAGGAACTAGTGAGTACGTTGTGACTGATTATGAAGAGAGGCGTTTATTGTGTACACTCGTATATTTCAATTTTTCATCGGTGGTGAGAATGGGAAGAGAACTCAAGGGGGAGATGAAGTTATAACGTGGATCATGGCCAAGACGCAGAAGTGATTGGAGAAAACTAGGATAGAGTATGAGTGCATGAAGCGAGAGTTAAAAGGAAATGCTTATAGGAAGATTGTAAATGTATTTCAGATGAAATAAAAAAAAACTGATGTTGCTATGAAAGCTAATGGGATGATTTGAAGTCTAGAAAAGGCTTCGGAATTTGAAGGACGATCGTGAGCAAAGATACAAGAAGTGGGGTGGGTGACGGAGGGGCATGCAGTATGCTGGCAGCCTGAGGAAGGTTGTGAGGGGTAAAGATGAGGGTTTACAGGTGCGGCCAACTTGGCCAGAAGGCATAGCTCATCTTGCCTTGATGTATGGCAGTGAAACACGACCTGCCAAGAAGAGAGTGGCGGAGTGCAATCCGTGGAGATGGATCTCCGGGGATGTGGAGTAAGAAGAGTGAATTGAGAGCGAAATGAGAATGTCATATTGAGATATGGGAGACGGAAAGGAGAGGTTGTAAGAGTGAAGAATGAGCGGCCGTGACGTTCTAGCTGTTGGGGAGAGTTAAGGGACGCTGTGTGAGCGAGATGGGAATGAGGAGGAAAGGAAGGATAAGGGTGGAGAGGGAAGGGAGACTGAGGCTGAAGAGGAAGAATGAGGGAGTGTTTTGCTGGGAGGGTGGAAGCATGAGGAGTGGGCTGAAGCAATGCAAAGGTTGCGCTAACTGGTGAGACAACATACGTTGCCCTATTTGGTAGTGTATGTAACTGTCAGGAAACCCTCTCTCTCTCTCTCTCTCTCTCTCTCTCTCTC
>JAYMFT010293104.1:0-10339 GCA_038088735.1 Panulirus argus | reverse complement strand
AAACCACAGCTCCCTTTCCACATCCAGGCCCCACAGACCTTTCCATGGTTTACCCCAGACACTTCATATGCCCTGGTACCCAATTTATCTACCGACCCCAACTGCCACAACCAGGATTCAAACCTATGTGCTTAACCCTGTGCAGCCCTTGAATGTCCCAAAGTCAGGAACACTAACAGCTACATCACCAAAGCCAAGGTCTGAAGGACTCCATTAAGGTCTTTTACTAAAAATTTGCTCCAGAGTATGCCTAACCACTTGTTGATGAGCTACAGATTACTTGAATGCTCTGGCTGGCAGAAAGTATTCATGAAGAACAGAGACTATGAGACTTCCTATAAAATAGAAAGGCAGAAAACAAACAAAATTGTTATGTATGAAGCCACTCAGGTGAAGGTTCAGAGCAGACTGAGCATACTTAATCACAAAGTATATTCAAATGTGCTAAATCTTAATCATATTTCACTGTAGCAGTAGGTTCTACATTCTAAGGACCCATAAACACATCAAAATCAACCTGAAAAATCCTCCATGAGAAGAGGATGGTCTGGAAGTTAAAAGAGAGGCCTTTGTTTCTCCACAAGGCAGCTTTGACATCAGGGATTATGCTATAACTCAACACTAATTCACATTCTCAAGGCCCTCGAGCATCTTAAGCTTAACCCGAAAATCCTTCACATGATAAAGAGGCTCTCTGGAATGTCTAAGAATCACCTTGTCTATCCCCAAGGCAAACCTGACAAGGCTGGGGTTCTCGAGCATAGCCTCAACAAAACTGAAATTTGTTTGAGCCCTGATAGGCATGAAATGTCCTTCCTCCAAGGAAACAGCTGCAGACAAGAAAAATCAGAGCAACTAATCAAACTTCCTGTGATCAGGAACCAACTTCTATAAACCCTCTGGCAGTATGTGGTATACATGCTAAGAAGCGAGAACCAACAATCAAAATTAAAGAAAACTGAGGTCCAACTTCCAAAAGCAATTTTCCTGAAACTACTACATCATAAAAAGCCCTTGAATCAGTGTCAGAGTCCTATGATGCTAAATGTGGAAGAGAGGCCTAAAGTCAATCTTGACCTGGAATGGATTCTTGATCCCCAGGAAGGAGTCCTGACAAATCTTTAAAGTAAAAATAGAAGGAATGTGACACTGTATTTCTTGTCTTTCACTTTCTAAAAGAAGGAACTGAAGGAGCCAAGCAGGGAGTGCTTATCCTCCTTCGTGGCTCAGGTTCGGGTGTCTAAATGTGTGTGGATATAACTAATATGAGAAGAAACAAGAGATAAGAATTATGTTTGAGGAAAGAAATCTCGATATTCTGGCTCAGAATGAAACAAAGCTGAAGGGTAAAGGGGAAGAATGGTTTGAAATGTCTTCAGAGAAAAGTCAGGGGATGGGGAGAGGAAAAGAGATTAGGAAGGGGTAGCACTACTCCTGAAGCAGGAGTTGTAGGAGTGTGTGATAGAATGTATGGAAGTGAATTCTAGATTGATTTTGGTAAAAATGAAAGTGGATGGTAAGAGATGGGTGATTATTAGTGTTTAAGCACCTGCCCATGAGAAGAAAAGTCATGAGAGGCAAGTGTTTTGGGAGCAGCTGACTGAGTGTTTCAGCAGTTTTGATGCAACAGACCACGTATTAGTCATGGTTTGATTTATATGCAATGGTGAGTAATGTGGCAGTTGAGAGTATAGTTCTCTTTTTTTCCCCAGGAGGGGATTTTTTTTCTAAAGCATTACACATGGAAGTGGTGAACAGCTTGTGCAGTTGTGAGCAGAAAAAGGACTGACGATTGGGAATTTCTGGTATAAAAAGAGGGACATACATAAGTGTACATATGTAAGTGGGAGAGGTTAGCAGGCATTATTGGATTACACATCAATTGATAGACATGTAAAAAACAGGGGTAATGTGGGATGTCTGATCACTGTCATGTAGGAGGTAAGGGTGAAGATTTGTAAAAGTTTTCACAAAGGAAGTAAAAATGTCAGTGAGGAGAGAATGGTGAGAGTAAGTGAGCTTGGAAAAGACTTGTGAGAAAATATACCAGGAGAGATTGAGTGTAGAATGGCAAAAGGTGAGAGTAAATGAAGCTAGAAGAGTGGGTGAGGAATGGGAGGTATCTAGGGATGCAGTGCTGACATGTACAAAAGATGCACGTGGCCTGCAAAAGTTGTGAGGTAGGCTGATTAGAAAGGGTAGTGAGTGATAGGATGAAGTAAAGATGCTAGTGAAAGAGAAAAGAAAGGTGTCTGGGCAGTGCTTACAGGGAAGGAGTGCAAATGATTGAGGATGTATAAGGAAGAGTGGCAGAAGTCAAGAGAAAGGGGCAGGAGTTGAAAAGAGGGGCAAATGAGAGTTGGGGTAGCAAATATTAGTAAAGTGGGGAAAATAATATGTTTTGGAAGTGGGTAAATAATGTGCAAAAATCAAGGGAACAAATAGAAACATCTGTGAAGGGGGCAAAATGGGAAGTGATAACAGGTAGTGATGAAGTGAGGAGATGGAATGATTATTTTGAAGGACTGTTAAATGTATTTGATGACACAGAGTGGCAAATGCAGGGTGTTTGGGTTGGGGTGGTATATGAAGTGTGAGAGTCATGGAGAGTAGTTTGGTGAAGAGAGTAAAGGTGGCAAAAGCCTTGCACAAGATGAAATGTGGCTAGGCGGTTGGAGTGCAAGGTATTGTAGTTGAATCTATCAAGTAAAGGGGTTACCGTGTTGTTGATTGGTTGGTAAGGATTTTCAATACATGTATGGATCATGGTGAGGTGCCTGTGAATTGGCAGAATTCATGAATACTGCCACTGTATCAAGGCAAGGGGGATAAAAGTAAGTGTTCAAACTACAGAGGTATAAGTTAGTTGAGTATATCTGATAAGTTGCATGGGAGGGTATTGATTGTGAGGGTGAAGGCATATACACAGCTTCAGACTGGAGAGGTTTCAGAGGCATTAAAGGATGTGTGGACCAGGTGTCTGCTTTAAAGAATGTGAGAAATAAAGAAAAGGATGGATGTAGCATATATGGACCTGGAGAAAGCATATGATAGGGTTGACAGAGATGCCTTGTGGAAGGTCTCAAGAAAATATAGTGCAGGAGGTAAGCTGTAAGAAACAGTGAAAAGTCTTTATCAAGGGTGTAAGGCATGTGTATGAGCATAAGAAGAGAGATGAAAGAGAATTGGTTGGTCTGCAGCAGGGGTCTGTGATGTCACCATGGTTGTTTAATTTGTTTATATCTGGATGGGATGGTCAGAGAAGTAAATAAGAGAGTTTTAAAGAGAGGGGCCAGTATGCAGTCTGTAGGGGATGAGAAGGCCTGGGAAGTGAGCACTGGTGGCAGATTCAAGTGTTAAACTGCAGAAGTTAAGTTGGTGATTGAATTTGGCAGGATGTGTGAAAGGAGGAAGTTGAGGGTAAAAGTGAATAAAAGCATGGTTATTAGGTTTGGGAGAGTTGAGGGGCAGGTTAGTTGGGGTGTGAGTTTGAATGGAGAAAAATTGGAGGAAGTGAAGCGCTTCAGAAAAAAGATTGATATCAGGAGTGGGGAGCTAAACCGGGTATGGTTGAGGGTATAGTAGCCCTAACATTTTTATGTGGATGCAAGGCATGGACTATTGATAAGACTGTGCTGAGGAGGGTGAGTATGTTGCAAATGAAAATTTTGAGGACAACATGCGTTGTGAGATGGTTTAATCGTGCAAGTAATAAAAGGGCAAGAAAGAGGTGTGGTAATAAAAAGTGTGGTTGAAAGAGCTGAACAGGGTTTGTTGAAATGGTTTGAACATGTAGAATGAGTGATGAAAGGTTAACAAAAAGGATATATGTGTCAAAAATGGAGGGAACAAAGAGAACACGGAGACCAAATTGGAGATGGAAGGATGGGGTGAAAAAGATTTTGGGCAATCAAGGCCTGAACATGCAGGAGGGTGAAAAGGTGTGAATAGTATGGAGTGAAATGGAAAGATGTGGTATGCAGGGGTCAATGTGCTGTCAACAGGCTTAACCAGGGCATGTAAATCATCCTGGGTAAACCATGGAAAGATGTATGGGGTTTGGTTGTGGATAGGGAGGTGGTTTCAACGTATCATTCATAACAGCTAGAGATAGGATGTAAGTGGATGCTGGCCTTTCCTTTTCTGTTCCTGGCAACTGGGGGGGGGGGAGGCACTGGAAATCTCCCCCCTCCTGTTTTACTTTTCCAAAAGAAGGAACAGAGATGCAGGCCAAGTGAGGATTTTTCCCTCTGAGGCTCAGTCATCTGTTCATGATGCTAACTCGCTAATGTGGAAAATGGCAAAAATGTACGTGGAAAAAATATACATTTTTCATACTTGATTACCATTTCCTGTGTTAAAGAGATAGCACTGGGAAGAACAGTCAAAGAAAAAAGCTGTTTCCACTCACATCCATTCTCTAGCTGTCATGTGTAATGCACCAAACCCACAACTACTATCCACAACTAGGCCCCACAGACCTTTCCATGGTTTACTCTGGCTGTTTTGCATGCCCTGATTCAGTCCACTGACAGCACATCAACCTCTGCATACCACATCATTCCACTTTACTCTATCCCATATAAATCTTTCACCTTCTTTCCTGTTCAGGCTCCAATCACTCAAAATCTTTTTCACTAAATCATTCCACCTCCAATGTGGTCTTCCCCTTCTTGTTCCCTCCACTCCTGACATACATCCTCTTTGTCAACCTTTCCTCACACACTCTCTCCATATTTCCAATCCTTTTCAGCACACCCTCTTCAGCTCTATCAACCACAGACTTATTTTTACCACATGTCTCTCTTATCTGTTCATTATTTACTCAATCAAACCAATTCACACCATACATTGTCCTCAAACATTTCATTTCCAAAATATCCAATCTCCACATATCCTCATCTACAGCCAACGTCTTGCATCCATATAATGTGTTGTTGGGACTACTTTATCTTCAAACAATAATATCTAAAAATGCCAGCCTGCACAGTACTCACCAGGTCTGCCTTTCTATAGTCACACCTAAAATATACACTCCAGACTCTGTAGACACAACTATTCACAAGTAGTTGCCATTCAATATGATGATACATATTGATACATCATGATGAAATTACCACCCAGAAGGTTTACATCCAACTGAAAGCTTCTCATCAGTTCAAATTGCAGTGTTACTATCCTCTACGATGAACTCAAAATCATACCAGAACTATGACACATGGAAAAATATGAAGTGATTCATTTGAAAGCAACGCTATCAATGTTGACTATCAGTTACTGCTTCATCAAACTGTTTACAATAAAAACTCTCCATAGATAATCCCCTTTGTTGCAAAATATGAATAGCTGAATGACATATGTATTAACAAATAATCATCCTCATATCAATAAACAAGATATACATACAAATTGAGCCATAGGAGACTGGGACTTGGACCAAACATTCCTGACAATCATATTGGCTGACTGCTTCATTCTAGTTCCTTTCACTGCCTTTTCCATGAAAACTATATATAACAAAGTCATGAAAGTCATTAACCTCTATGCTGAGGGCATAAATGATGCACACTCTCATGTGTAATCAATAATTATCATATACAGCAATAATAAATTTCCCATCCTTGATAGCCAAAACAAACATTCTTCATAATTTGGATATTCAAAATCTGATGATCTTGTGTACGCCCACAGCTTGACTGGCTTGAAGTGCTGCGTGTAGTAAATGACTTGGTTTTGGGAATTCAGCGACAGAACAGCATCAAGTTGTTTAAGGTGGTTATATGGTCACTATATTTGGATAGTATGGCTTCCATTCCTAATGACTTCAGAAGTTGTCTTTACTATTAAATAATGAAGGCAAAAATCTCCACTGCTCATGATGAAGTGGAGAAAAAGCAGAAATTTCTACACTGAACCAAACATTTATAGAGTATAATATCACCTGAACCCTTAACTAAAGCCAGATTTATGAAATATTAGGTGTAATTATTATAAAAAAAAAAAAAAAACACATTTTAAACTATAAGTAATATAGCATTCATGTATTTTTTACTTAAAACAATTAGATGGTGATCTTGCATCTGTCTATATCCAGCAGCCCCAAAACAGGAGAACCCCCTGTTTCATTCTCCCACCAGAAAGCCTGCTAGGAAGTCACCCCCCCAAACCACCAATAACATTAAGCATCAGTCATACTGACTCTCCTCCTGTAGTCGAGCCAGAGCATTGACATCTGCCACATCTGTCAACTGATAAGAAAAGCTTCCTTCTGAAGCCGAACTGAGACGGTCATCCTCCTCTGATCCTAGTGATCCACTCGACCGTGCCAGGTACTCTCGGGAACTTCCTTCTGTAAAATTAAATTCATTCTTAATCTGAAGTATCTATATGGTTTTGCTTATCTTCCTTAGTTTACATATTTGTCTTTCCACTTCATCTTAAAATTTCTTCAGGTAAGAAAACATGCAAACACACTCTCGTACACAAAGACATATACAAAAATGCCAGGAAAATCAGAAACCATTTCTTCAACAACAAAGATGCAGGAAGGGATAACAGGTTTTCTTTACATGCTTGTTCACCATTTTCCACTTTTGTGAGGTGGAGCAAGGAAAGCTAATATATGTGCACAGCTAAAAATTCAAAAGTCTGTGTGACAGAACTGAGGTTAAGAGGTGGTGCTCCGTGAGTATACAGCTCCCTTTCCATATATATACACATAACCAGACTGATGATATAGATAGTTAAGAGGTCTTTGAAAGACATACATGACAAACAGAGTATATAATAGGACACTAAGTAAGAAACTTGTTAAAAAAGATGTAAAGATTTACTTTTACAGTATGAGTGATGGAGGAACGGAATAAAGTAAAAGAGGTAGTGGTATATGTAGACAGCATATATTAGTTTATTCACTTTAAGAGATGGGAGTCCCACAAGTCTAAAACTCCCTCCCTCTGCAGAGCAAATAATCAATTATACACACACAGTATTTACAAAACAATGAGACATTGAATGCTGAGTTTCCAAAGGTTTAAAAGGATACTTGATGGTATACAGAGTTCAGAAGATGGCACCCCATGATTATCAAACTCTTTCCCTATACTTTCCAAACAGGTGATTTCACAAGTTTGGCCAGTTCAGCAAACAGAGGAGGTTCACAGAAGGGCAAAAAAGATGGTAGCAGAATTAAGAGAGCTGAGTTAAAAGGAAAAGTTAGAGTTGTGATACAGACACTGAACAGTTCTTTGAAAGATGTAAAAAGACAAGATATAAAGCAAGAAGCATATCAAAAAAGATACGAGGAAGTACTTCTACAGTAAAAGAGTGGTGGATGAAAAGAATAAACTGACTGAAGATATGGTTACTGCAAACAGCACAAATAAATTCAAGATGTATGAAAGTAGGAAATATTCAGGAGATAAGGTCCCTTTGAGTGTAAAACTCCCTCAATATACAGTAAAATACGTAATTACAAACATCCTAAGAGGAAATACAATCACCACTACTATGAAGAGATGATGAAGTTCTTTGAGTCCAGACTGGGAAAAGAATCCTACACCAAGAGTGTATATAGGAGTGCTATAGGAGCGTGAATAAGATGAAGTTCTTCAAGTCCAGACTGGGAAAAATATTCTACATCAAGAGTGTATATTGGAGTGCTATTGGAGAGTATATAAGAGTGCTACAGGAGTTTATGTGAAATCTACAATGACAGAGTCAAAGCACTGGTACCATGGGACACTAAAATAGGAAGAAGAATGCAATGGAAATATTCAACATGATATGCCAAAAAGCAAGAGAACTCTGGGTACACTGTGGAAGAGCTACAAATATCACTCTAGCTGGCCAGCATTAGAAGATACAGGAGAGCAAGAAATGTGCACTGCAAGTTAGGGAGGGAGGAGCAGAGGAGTACCAGCTTTTGTATAAAAAAGATGTAAACAAACGATGCAAGCAAGCAAAGAGTGCTTGGTGAGCCAAGGCCTTCAATGTCAAAAATATTATCAAACCCCTTCATACAAAAAACCACTCCATTACACAAAATAAATATCATTGCTCTGGCCTCCCCTAACCTTATCCAGTTCACTCACTACATTCTTCCATTTCTTTATAGAGGTGTATTCTTGCAGGCTAATGGAATACACCATGTTAAAAAACTCATCTGTAGGTCATTATAAATACAATAAAATGTAAATAAAATATGATGTGAGAAAATGTTGTGCTTCTATGGCAATACAATGGAAAAGAAATGGAACAAGATCAGTAAAGTGAAGGTGAAATAAATAACAAGAGAAACTTTTCAAAAATCTTATAATGAAATGAGAAGCAGAGATGGGATCCAACAACAAAACACATACAAATGCAAATGAGAAAACCTTTTGAATTTTCATTTTATAAACAATATAAATCTAATAAGCTATAATTTTTGTCAAACTGTCATTATTTCTATCTCAAGCACTTTCCAATCTTAATTCACAAAAGACATTAATGCAACTAGCTGGAATACAGTGCAAATATTCATACAAACCTCTTTTCAGTAAAGAATTCCTGTTTTCATCATTTACAGCATCACCAAATACTAGAGACCTTTTCTTCTTTGGTCTCACAAAGGTTCTCGTATCTATTTCACCTGAAAGTATATGCTCTGTCAAAGCCACACACTCCAAAATCAAGCAGCAAAAACTTTGAGAGCAAATGTTAGAACAAACATTAAAGTTAAATGGGATGACTTTGAATGATAATCATTATGCATCATATCAAAACCCTGAACTATATACATCAAAATTCATTCAGACCCTAAAATACTGGAGTCCTAATCTGCCTTTGCAATCCTTGAAATTAAGGTTCATGCAAGGTGGGCAAGGTATATTTTGTTTAAGTTTGTGTTTCCAATCACACTTCCATGAACAAAAGTTTCAGTGCACCCAATCCACTTAAAAGACTGATTCCAAGTCAATATATGAGTCAATGCATGAACATGACATCAATTCAAAGTAAGCTTTGGTGGTCAAATACCAAAAAGGTCACAGAGGTAAATGACCTGAAAATTTTCAAACACAGAAAAAATGTTTTGCTTTTTTAAGCACACTTTCAACAGCAGGCTCAAATTTTCTCATTCACCTGAGTGAAAGAGGCCAGTGTATATATACTTTTCAGACAGAACAATTGGTTTTGGTTTTTGCACTACAGTAAAATATGCATATCATATACCTTCAATTCAAAGTCATCCATTTTACTATAACGTTTCAGGAAAAACTATTAGTATGGAATATACAAGCAATAATCATTACCTCCATTCTAGAAGTCATACATTTGCACGATCACATGTTGTCAAGCAAGCTAATAATTGTTAGTAATTTACAAGCACAATGTTGTAAAGCTTTTCAACAAATGCAATTCTAATACCTATGCCCCTAATAAAACTAAAAATATAATGGGGGTTCAGTAAAATTTGAATTACAAACAAAATTTCAAGGTTCTTAATAGAACTACAACCATTTGCATACCATACAAGGATGACCATAATATAATTGCAAGAAAACAAATTCATGAAGCATACGATACAGAAAATTCTATGGTCTTCAATAACTGCAAAATAACAAACATAAGTCTTGATTTCTTCAGCTGCTATTGGTGGGTTTTCTGGCAACGAAAACTGAGCAATGTTGGCAAAATTTTCTACTCAGTATATTTTTCCAGTTAAATCAAAATAAATTATGAAACTTTTACAAAATAATTTGTAAATAAGTAAATGTAAATAAGTAAATGAACATAAAACATGAAAATCAAAATACTAAATATTACACATGTAACAACTGAATGTATAAACTGAGATTCAGTTAAGAAAACAGTCAAATAGAACGGAAATAAACTAATTATACAGATCATGATATACAGTACATTTTGTAAATAACTAAACTTCTAGGTAAAATTGAAAAAAATACCACAATATGTCTCATACTCAAAAATCATCTTGAATAGATCATCTTCGAAACTGACTGAGGGATAGCAAAGCTGTTAATTCAAGAGCAAAATTCATTGCCTGGTTATTAGAAAACATTACAATCAGTATGGTAGAGCACTGTTAGTTCTTCAAAATATTTCTAAGCCATGGTCCCCAACCTTCTCTTGAAAGTTATTTCAAAGTTAAAGATTATTATCATCATTATTATTATTATTATACTTGATCGCTGTCTCCCACGTCAGTAAGGTAGCGCCAGGAAACAGACAAAGAAAGACCCATCCCCCCACATACACAAATATATACATACATGCACATATATGCACAGTACATATATACACATACCAACATATACATATATACATACATACACAT
>JAYMFT010293093.1:0-10339 GCA_038088735.1 Panulirus argus | reverse complement strand
ACACACACACACACACACAAAGAGAGAGAGAGAGAGAGAGAGAGAGAGAGAGAGAGAGAGAGAGAGAGAGAGAGAGAGAGAGAGAAGCGGACGCCCCAGATACCTTGATTCCCTCCAGCCATTATCATCCAGCCGGAGAGAAACAAATCCCTGATGGACCTGGATAATCTGGGCTTCCCTGTGCTGAGCCCCGAGTGGACACTAGACCCCCAGGGGGACACTAGAGCCCAAGGGGAAAGCTAGAGCCCCAGGGGGACATTAGAAGCCCTAAGGGAACACTAGAACCCCGAGGGGACACTAGAACCACAGTGGGACACTAGAGCCCCAGGGGGACACTAGAGCCCCGAGGGAACACTAGAGCCCCAGGGACACCGTACTGAGTCCCCAGGGGACATTCGAACCCCGAGCATTCTGGGAAAAGAATGTGACCCTATCATGGCTTCAGCCAAGGGTTGCCAACGCTGACGTTCCATATAAGAAGGAGCAGGTTGGTTGGCTCTCTATCTTCAGCTGCTTCCGGTAGTCTGCCTCTGAACCACTCCAGGAGGCCAAATTAGAATTCATTCCAGGGGAAAGACTGGAACCATTGTCTGAGACGTCGGTATGGAGTCTTCTTTTGTTGCCAAGGCTACTGTAAACATTTCTTATTGATTCTCCTACGGGAATGAGAGCCTTGTGTGGAAGCCAAAGGGAGTTTGAGAGAAGGGAGGGTAGAGGGCTGGTCAGGGAGGAGGTTATTGCCTTCCTCAAGACGTACCCATCATCATCTGACCCGGACGTAAGAACTGCTGAAGATAAAGGTGTAAGATGACGCTTCCTGGAAGACTCGACGCCTCAAATGTTCTTCTTAGAAGCTGAAATTAAAATTTGAGATCATCTTCTCCTTGGAGACCAAAGACAACTGAGAGACATTATGCACAGTGAGAGGTAAACAGCTCCACTGGGAGACCGAAGAGACAAAAGGGAACTCACAGTAACAGAAGAGAGTGAGAGAGATCAAAGTGGGTCTGGAATGTAAGAGTAACAGCAACAGGATCGAGAGACTGGAAGAGTCTCTCTCTCTCTCTCTCTCTCTCTCTCTCTCTCTCTCTCTCTCTCTCTCTCTCTAAAGACAGCAGACCACCCCCCCCCATCCCCCACCAACAATGGTCGGAACCTCCCCAGTGCTGACTTTAACAATTACCTTCGAATTCCTGCTGTGTCCTTTCCTCACACCACCCGTAGGACATCCACCCAGGCTCCTGCCGTGTCCTTCCGTCACACCAACGCAGCAACAACAAAACTAAGTCTTTCAGTCAAGCAAGCTAGATATAAAAAAGATAAAATCCCACAAACCCACACGAGAAATGTTCACAGAATCCTCGTCTGGTGGAGTGAAGGTTTCACGTGTCGGCCATCGACTCCAGCGAGAGACTCTCGAGTCATTACAGACAAAGCAAGACTCAATTGTGTCGAGATAAAAGTGTTGTCCGTTTTGCGTGGGGAGAACAGGGCCCGTGAGGGGCTGGCGAGGTGGTTATATGTGGAATTTGGTTCTATGGCTAACGACCCCGACCCTACCGGGTCTGGTGAGGCAGAGCTGAGGTAGAACTGAGGTAGAGTTAGGTAGAGTGAGGTAGAGTGAGGCAGAGCTAAGGTAAAGTGAGGCAGAGCTGAGGTAGAATTGAGGTAGCGCTAGGTAGAGTGAGGTAGAGTGAGGCAGAGCTATGGTAAAGTGAGGCAGAGCTGAGGTAGAGTGAGGCAGAGCTGAGGTAGAGCTGATAATGATGATGCGGTACGATAACATTACCCAGAACAGTGTTGCCTTCAGGCACTATATGAGGTATATAGTTAGTTATATGAGGTATATAGAAGTAAACATATAGATAGATAGACAGATAGATAGGCAGGCAGGTATGTAGATAGATAGTTAAACACAGCGATAGACAGTTACATATAATGCATTTTTCAGGTAATGGTGATGAACAAGAAGGGTGTGCCATATTTCGATGTATGAGACGCGTCAGGTTTAAATGCCGTGTTGCGTTTTCAAACGACGAGAATGAATGGGTGCGACGCGCCAGATTTAAACGTCTGCGACACATTGGGTTTAAACGGCTATGAATAAGTTTAAACGCCCCGGCAGCGAGAGGGTTATTATACAACGTCACGCTGAATTTTAAATGGTTGTGTCGGGCCGAGATTAAATGTCAGCGCCGGACTGGGGATTTAAAGTGTTGGGAGGAGCCGGGTTTTAAAGGGCTGAGACCTGCTGGGTTTAAAGGGCCGGACGCGCCATGTTTAAAGGGCTGGACGCTCCATTTTTAAAGGGCTGGTACACACACTGAGCTCATAGGGTTAAGATATACTGGATACGTACTGTATCACTGTCTTCGGCGTGTCACTGCCTTCGCTGCATTACTGTCTTCACGGTGATACTGCTTTCACTGATTAGCTGCCTTTGGCTTCAATGCATTTCTGCCTTCACTGCGAAATTGCTTTCACTGATTAGCTGCCTTTGGCTTCAATGCATTGCTGCTTTCATTGTGACACTGCCTTCACTGAGTCACTGCTTTCAGTGCATTACTGCCTTCACTGTAACACTGCTTTCACTAAGTAGCAGCCTTCGGCTTCAATGCATTACTGCCTTCACTGTAACACTGCCTTCATTTTGTTACTGATCTCAGAATAACTGTTTTCACCGTGATGACCATTTCACTGCGTTACTTCATTCACTAAATTACCTCCTTCGCTGTTACACAGCTCTCACTGTATCAGGAACAAGTGATTCACTATTTCAACAGCATTACTGCGGTTATCTCACTGCTTCTTTCACTGTATCACTCACTGTGTTCCTACTTTATCACTGCATTCACGACTTGCTATCTCTATGTCACTGTTGTCACTTTCATCACTTTTCCACAGTTACTGCCTACTATCACCGTCTGTCACTGTTGGAGTGAGGTGTTTGAACAATAGACATTGAATAAGTGTTGCCCCGAAACAAGAAATTGAGAAGGATTGAAAACATATAAAATCCTGTTTGTTGCTGTCGAGAAGCACTGCATTTATGGTACCGGTTCGAGTCATTTGCTCGAGACACTGGTCATATAGTAAAGGTTCATTGCAATAGACTGTGGGCTAATCGGAGTCTCGAGACGATCCGAAGCGCTCCGAACTGAAAATTGCTGATGACGTGAGCAGTAGGCATCCAACTGAATATGCAAGACATAACCCCTCCAACCTTAAGTGGAGGGAAGAAATATCACACGATCCTTCATTTACTTACGCTACAGATCCCAGAGTTTAGCTCACTCAGACTGCGCTCCAATCAGGAGCAGGGGAGTGATGGACTCCTTTGGAGCGAGAACTATATCCCAGATTTTCCACTGATGCTGGCATAGCATCGTTGAAGGCAATTTTGTCTCAAGCGGTGTCGTTCGTCACTTGCCGACTAAACAGACTCTTTTATTTTAAAGGATTGTTAAACATATACGATTTTATAAGCCATTTTCTGTAAGCATATCATTAGCATTATTTTCAAAAGAAGTTACGTGGATGTTTAAAGAGCTGCATTTTCCGAGGTTAATGAGCGTGTTTATTATTCCCACCGTAACTAATTACGACTGTGATCCCAGTTACCGTCCGCTGTTTTAATTAACATTTGCATAATTGTTAACATAATACATTGCTTTTGGTTCCTGGTAAGGGGAAAATGTATAAGTCTATTTACACTTAAGGCAAATGCTTTATTTCACCACTGTAAGAAAATTATTCTTGGAGCTCAAAGTTGGACGTATGCAAATTAGGTCTCTCTTATTGTTATGGTGTAGACTTTGTCGCTTTAAGTATTATTGACCTAAAACAACAGTTTATGAAAGGTTTTAAGGATGTCTCTCAAATTTATCATTATATTGAATAAAGAATTACCATTAATAAGGTCACCTCCTTAGAGGTTACCAATACAGGGATTATTAAGGCTTCTGCTGTCACTACAGAAGTCATTACTGACAGAGGTCACCACTAGAGGGGTCACTATGAGAAGGGTCACTGAGACAAGGTTTATCACCACAAGTGACAACATTCGAAAGGTCATCAGCGGAAAGGTCAATACTACAGAGCAAGGGTCGAAACTAATTGGATTCAACAACGTACGGGTCATTATGAAGAGAGGTCAACAATATATGGGTTACCAAAACAGAGGTCAGCACTACAGCAAACAACATTAGAATGATCATTATAAGCGAGGTCAACATTAAAGGGAATAGGTCAAGCGCTAAGGTCAGCTTTCGCTTTCATAAAAAACATTTTGAGGGAAAATTATATTCTGATATATTCAAAGGGAATTATAATTACCACAATTACGTTGGGAATCATTATCTTGGAAAGCTGAATAACCAAAGCTCTCATGGGAAAATCTCTGTTATTACTTTACACTCTGGAGATGAGGATACAATACACGGTTATCAGACACTCGGAAATTTGTAAATTTGTAAATTTGTAAATTTGCGAGTAAATTTGTAAATTTGAGTGAAATTGTAAATTTGTAAGTAAATTTGTTAGTAAATTTGTAAATTTGTGAGGAAATTTGTAAATTTGTTAGTAAATTTGTAAATTTGTAAATTTGAGAGTAAATTTGTAAATTTGTAAATCTGTAAGTAAATGAAGGGAATGAAATGGTGGGAATGATCTTGGTGCTGTTGTCAGCAACCAACTGGGACTGGTTGGCTCAGACTGTCACTTTTGGTGACAAAACCACGTAAAACGTAATCAAATGTTCCTCCTGAAAAGGACCTTAGAGACATGAGAGTTTCGGTCGGATGTTGCAAGAAAACGGACCTCCGCTAACTTCACTTTGCACCAAGTTCATAAAGGCTTGTTTGCCTTTGATCAAAGTCTTCCTGTTTCGTACCACTATCTTGTCTAAGCGCTCCGTGTTGCCATTTTGTAATATACATCAGCTGACAAGAACAATGTTTCCAATCCATATTCAGTTTACAAGGACAAAGGAACCATTTTATATGCAATATACACACAATAAATCTTACAGTATATCTTAAAGGCAAAACTGAATTGCAAGTGATTGCGTTTGGTGGGAGGTTTGGGTAGGACAAGAGAGGTCATATTGCTTCCCGTTACTGAACTATTGTGAGCCTAGCAGCAGGCGAAGGACGAAACAATACGACAATATACGAATCTTCTTGAAGCATGAGTTAAATTTACTGTTCAAGGGACTGATAGAATAATTAGTATAGAAAAAGTTTTTCAGTATTATGATTAGTTTATAGGACAAATAACTTGATAATTAATAAACCCATTTAGATCCATCTTGGTATAAGGATTCCATAAGAGAGTGGTGGTATTCTATGTGATGTAATTCCACGATAATCAGTTACATTACATGAGAAGTAATTCACCCATTTTTCCCACGTTAACAGGTCAACAAGTGTTACCTTAGAGAGTTCTGGGCCAATATGAAGAGGTCTGAATAAAGATTAACTACCAATTTGGAAGGACTCATATTAGTATTAGTAACTTAGGTATTTGGAAATATATTCATGTACGAAAAAAGGTATAATTGATTAGTCTCACTGATAAAGCGTTTTCGTAAATTTGTATAGAAAGTTTCAATTCAGTAGAAACAAAACGTTCACCCAAGTTTCGCTGAAACACGGGTTAGTAATTGTTCATTTAGTGTTCAAAGTAATATATTTGGTGGCTTTCAGTACCATACCTTTACATGTCTGTACCCTTACAGTACCATAGCCTTTCGTTATTGTACCCTTACAGTATCATACAGAACCCTGCTGCACTTTACCATGCAATACCTTCTTGTACCCAAAACTCCGGTACAATACAATACAGCAACACTACAATAGACCTAATGTAGTACGGTACAATACAATAGCACTAATACAGTAAAGTTTGTAATACAGAAAAATGTTAGGTCGAGAATCCCAAGTGAGGGTGATTACATAGTGGGATTACTTCAGAGGGGGCGTCTACCTCCCGCCCGGATTACTTAAACGGATTACTTAAGCAGGATACTACGACTGAATATAGAAATTCGGATACTTAGACGGTAAGTGATCCATCTGCTCAGCAGTACAACACAGAGTTCACTTTATGCGTCCCTCCACTTGTGTGGAGTGGAAGTTAATCCACCTACCACCTGGGCTGGCCATTTATACGTATATTATACAAGATCATCATTTATCAGAACACCTCTTTATCTACTTATCTGCACTGTAGATTCGATTCAGATAAACTAGTTATTAGATACGTGTTAATAAGAATGCTCTGATGATGTTTGGTCCTCCATATTAATCACAAGCAATCAAAAAGACTCCCAAACAGACCAAGACAAAAGCAAAATAAAGAAAAAAATGAAGTTTTTCGACCGAAAGCAACTCCAAGATCCTATTCACTCGAAAAAGATAAAATCTCATTCTTTCGTTAACTGACTAATATTTCTTGGTATAATTAGCCCAGACTCATATATAATAAGAGACATAAAGATTCTGGTCCTGGGGCGAATGGGTAAAGTTTTGGGTCAAAGACCCTCGGGTCATAAACTATGTTGTCCTTCAGGTCACGGCTCACGAGTCTGTCTCGGGCCAGCAGCTACGGTCCGCCTTCCATAACCAACACAGTTGGTTGCACTTTGTCCACATGTTCCTGAGAGATGGCCGGGGTTTTCAGGAGGGGCTTTGTCCGCTGTTTAGATCACTGAAGAACGTTTCGTGTATTGTTTTTTTCTTTCTCCTGAGGTGTTTTATGGTCTTCCCATCAGTGTTTTTGCTCTCTCTCTCTCTCTCTCTCTCTCTCTCTCTCTCTCTCTCTCTCTCTGTGTGTGTGTGTGTGTGTGTGTGTGTTGATTTCCTTCATATACCTTACCTAAAACATCTTCATGCATCAGATGACTTTAACTTCTGCCTTCTCCTCTTCCCCATTTTCCTTTTTGGAGACAAATGCAGCAACTCGTCCAAGGCGTTTGCCAAAGCTAGAGACGAAGAGGAAGCAGCCGGTCCCACGAGTGGAATGAGCGATAGCCCCAAAGCGTCTTGAGTCCGTCGAGTTAACAGCAGCAACAGCAAATCCCCGCGTCGTGTTGCTGTTTGCCCCAAGACGATAATAATCCCCTGAGGGAAAGCGGTAAATCCACCCGGATTTATGGCCGAGTTTTCATCACGCGAATGAATAAAGAGTGTCGGTTGTAGTCCGTAGTTATGAATGAATGAGAGAGCTAACAATCTCAATTGCTCCTCATGGCAGTTTCTCAGCTTTATCACGCCCATTCGTCTGTCCCAGTTTTATTTCTTGCCATTTCTGAAGGAATAGATAAGATAAAGGCATCCAATACATTTCTAGGCATTTTACGCCACGGAAGATAATCATCGGTGATAACGGTAAGGGATAATCAACTTATCCTTTCGTCAGACTTTGTACCAGGGGATAGATAATTCACTGCTGCCTGCAGTTCATAGCTTAAATAATTTCATTATCATACGGATAATGTAGGTAATGACATTATCATCTACAGCAATAAAAATCTCGGATACTACGTACTTTATAATGAGGTGTTATCCATGGTGATGTCAGTGAGGCCAAATTAGGAGTGATGTCAGGAGGTGGTCTCCCCGGACTGATGTCAACAAGAGGGCCAGGCAGGGGTGATGTCAGGAGATCTGCCAACAGTGATGTCAGAGGGGGGGTCGGTCTGGCATGACTAATGGGGGCTGTAAAGGGATGCAGGAGAGTTAGGTCTTGTTGGCAATGTGTCTGACAAAGTGCAGCGTAAAAATGTTTTTGCAACATTTAGTGCAGCGGAAAAGGAAGTGTTGTAAACCTCTGAACGGCGTAGTATGTTTGTGTTGCGACATTCATTGTGTTGTTGCTGCAACACAAAAAGACAAGACACTAGAGTACAACAAAGTAATAAAAAATTCACCAAGCCAGAGATTCTGGCTTCAGGCAAGAGGAAACCTCACCATCCTGAAGCGTCCTACAGAAAGAACTTCAGGAGGTGGACGTACATCGGGAGTCCTACGATACAGCGAAGGATGGTCAACAGGCTAATGGAGAAGGCCCCGATCTGTGGTTCCTGCTACAGGAGGAAAAGTTCGAGGTTCGATTGGCAGAAGGAATGCCATCTGTGGGAGGGATGCTGGCTCCTTAGTTATTCCTGACAGAGACTCCCCGAGCTACCTACTCACCCACAAATCTGGAGATGTTAGATATATTAGATATAGCACTTACTGAGAGGTCATCCAAATGTGGCGTTATTAATGTTGCAAGTTGATCTTGAAGTTGCCAGTAATTACCTCAAATGTTCATGTACCAGTAATTATATTGCTTTTTGAGGTTATCATTAATGATATCACTTGTTAAGGGACCAGTCACATGTTGATATCCAAGTAGTTATGTTACACGTTGAGGTACTAGTAATATCATCACATGTTCAGGTACATACCAGTGATTACATAACATATTTAAGGACCAGTGATCATGTAACATATTTAGGGACCAGTAATAATGTCACTTGCTCCTACGAACGTCTTAAAATCATCATGACTGAAGATTCGTGGTGGCAAAGCTTGCATCTTGTGTCATAATTATCATATTTCAATACCAATGTAGAGCCTTTATGACCGTTACGCTTCGGGCACCTCTTCACGTAAATTATGTAGTGACATCATCACTATCAATTGTACCACAGGTGATAATGATAGAATTATGTAGTGTTAGCGTAAGTCATTAGACTCCAGTAAATGCGAGACTTAATTCCCTGGTATCACCAGCCAACAAGGCTATAAAAGGACGTGTCTCGTTACAAGTCACTGTCCTCGTCAATTTTGTCCATCAGGTCAGAGACTAGACAACAGTACCCATAGCTAAGCCTTCCAAAGCCTTACCTTCCCTATATTCAGCCTTACCCAAGCCTTACCCTCTCCCATTACCCCAGCCTTACCCAAGCCTTGAGTGTCTTCCTCCAGCCAAGCGTGTGTTGTGTGAGGGACTCGAGACAAGTGCTGTGTTGTTATTGTTGTCGTGAGTTACTCTCCTTCAACCGCTGGTGTTTGCACTCAACACACACAAACACACACACACCATCTCCCAGTGAGTCTATCATACCTGACGTCCTCTCTCCACAATGTGTGTTTTCTCATCATAGATTTCCATGTACGATGACGCAGCTTCAGTGCACGTTCTGGGCTCGTTAGCTATCTTTTTGATGGTTCCCTTGTAGAGGCAGCATAAAAGGTTATTAGGGTTGTTAGTCATGTTGTGGAGTTACGCAAGGTTGTTAGTCATATTGTGGAGGCAATATGAGGTTGTTAGTCATATTGTGGAAGCAGCATGAGGTTGTTAGTCATATTGTGGAGGCAACATGAGGTTATTAGTCATATTGTGGAGGCAACATGAGGTTGTTAGTCATGTTGTGGAGTTACACAAGGTTGTTAGTCATATTGTGGAGGCAACATGAGGTTGTTAGTCATATTGTGGAAGCAGCATGAGGTTGTTAGTCATATTGTGGAGGCAACATGAGGTTAATAGTCATATTGTGGAGGCAAAATGTGGTTGTTAGTCATATTCTGGAGGCAACATGAGGTTATATGTCATATTGTGGAGGCAACACGAGATTGTTAGTCATATTGTGGAGGCTACATGATGTTGGTCTTCATGTTGTGGAGGCAACACAAGAGATGTCCCTCATATCTATGGTAATGAGGCCTCCTACAACTGGTAATGGAATGTTTCATGCCACATTACCAGCCATATGTAATTTGCATACATTAACATATAGGCATCAAGAAATAGATTTCTACAGCGAGAAAAGGAATGAATATCTTATCTCCGTCAGGGAATAAAGGAGGGTAGAACGATAGGTAGAACATATAATTTCTTACATTCTTTGATAAATGTATTAGAAAATATTGAAAACTTTCATTTTTACAGGCAAGAGGAAAGAAGAAAGTAACAAAAGTTTTTAGAATATGTCAACAGGAACTTTTATGAACTTTCCAGTGTTTAGCCAGAGGGAAAATTGCTGGGGTTTCTGTTTCATAACAAATCCTTCATAAGAGGAAATTGTTAGAATTCTGTTCTACAATCAAATCTTCATTAAACCATTTCTGTTCAACTCCAGTGTGTGATAAACTGAAAATCCTTCTAACTATATGTGTAAAGATCTGATGCTGTTTATTTCTGTGTGTGTTTGTGTCATCCCATATGTTTACCTATTCTTCTTTTACCAAAGCAAACAAAAAACACGACGTAATACTATAAATCATAACGATACCTATTGCTATAAATGATAATCAATGATAATAGTAAATGAATGTTTTATATATATATA
>JAYMFT010293082.1:0-10339 GCA_038088735.1 Panulirus argus | reverse complement strand
GGGTTTCCAGCCCCCCACTCCCGCCCCTTTTAGTCGCCTTCTACGACACGCAGGGAATACGGGGGAAGTATTCTTATCTTTCTTTGTCTGTGTCCTGGCGCTACCTCGCTAACTCGGGAAACAGCGATCAAGTATACATACAATATATATGTTTTATGTTTTTCGTTATTATTTTTATACTGTATCGCCATTTTCTGCATCAGCGAGGTAGCTCCAGGAAACAGTCGAAGAAAGACTCATCCAATCATATACACTCATATACATACACACACATACATGTACATACATATACATATCATCATATACATATATATATACACACACATACATATATGCACATGTACATATACATATACTTGCTCGCCCTCATCCATTCCTGGTGCCACCCTGCCCCACAGGAAACAGCATCGCTACCCCCTGCGTCTGCGAGGAAGTGCCAGGAAACAGACGAAAAAAGACCACATCCGCGTGTACTCAGTTTCTAAATTCTGCCAGTGTATTGTTTAAAAGGAAATTGGTTAGTGTTTAGATTTGTATATAATGGTAGCTTCTGGAAAATTAAATGTTGTGGATATACATGTGTGATAACTGATGGACTTAGTATTCAGACCATAAAGTGTTGAAAAATTTCTGAGGTAAACAAAATCATCAGAAATGAAAATGGATTGTGCTTGAGTTTGAGAAAGTGTGAAGTGAGTGGAAGAATGAGATTACATATTTTGGTGTTAGATTTTGTTTGAATAAGTATGTTTCATGGCTGAGTTACGAGAGATTAAGATTTTAAAGAATCTGTATCACAGATATTTTTGTTTTGTTTTCCTTCCACATTGCAATTTCTTTGATTTTAGAATATTATATAAAATCTTTTCAGAGTCCCATTCATCAAATCAGAACCTTTGGATCAGGATGAGTTGGAACTCATTGAAGCCCCCAAAACCCCAGGTTTTGTTGGTCGACGACGAAAACAGATGTTTACAGCAGTGAAGAAGGAAGACAAGGAGAATGAAAGGCCATCAGTAGATCATGAGATGGGAACATCATTTTTTCAGAATGATGGGGATGAATATGGAGAAAATGTTAGTCTACCTAGTCATCCCAGAGCACCTCCCCCAAAACCAAAGGGGCGACCACACAGAATTAGAGACATTTGCACCCAGACTGTAAGTGTTCGAAACTGAACATGGATATCTCATAATTTTAGATTTTAAGAATATGGGATGGTATAATGATAGGATAAAGGGAGAATGAAAAGATTGTGTGGTATATATAGATATGATAAAGAGGACTATGTGCAAGAAAGAAATGTCAGACATAGCTTTGTGAGTGTGGATATGTTGTGGAAGTATAGCCTGTATACTATGTTGTGTAATTTGCAGCAACATTGAAGACATTGAAATACTGTGATTGATGTCTGGATCTTCAGGAAGCAGTGAAAATGAAAGAGAATGGATTGTAAGTGTTGTAATCAAAGTTAAGCTGTCCATAGAGTCTAGGTTGCCATGTATTACTAATATGAAAACGTCTGTATTTTGGGATTCTCAGCTCTACTCACATGTTTTAATATCTATGTGATACCCTTTCATTTTCATAAGTAATCCTATATTTTAGGATCTTATCTTTTCCTCAAATGAGTAGTTTTCATTTATGGAGTGCCCTGTGTTACCTACATGGATTATTTTAGAACATAGTATGCTACTCATTTGTCATTTTACATTCCAGGATGCCTTTTGCAGTTCATCTTCAAGACAACCACTGCGTGAGGTGAAAGTGCAGTGTAATCTAACAGCGGAACCTCTTATATCTTGCTCCAGCTGCTCCACTGTTAATTGGATGAGGTGATGAATGGATTTTTGCAATGTACACTTCTTTTAGTTCTTTTGATTTTTTGTTATTCTATCTTAGGACATCCCCAAAGTTCCTGATAAGCTTTTATGAACTACCGTATAGTACCTTATTGTGAAGTTATAATGATAAATGGTTTTTGTAACCATAGATTAATTAAACCTCTCACTGCAGATGTTGCATATTGTTGTTTTCATGCGTAGTTTGTTCATGCACAGGCTCAAAAACCATGGCTTCCAGATGCAATATATTGGTGCAAAATGTATACAAAGTGCAGCAAATGAAACCAATACAGTGACCAATAAAAGTCTAGAGCATGGTTAAAAAGTAGGACAGAGGAAGGTATGCTAATGCCCCAAGCTCTAGATGTGAACTGCCTCACCTAGCCATGGAGGGTTACAGAGTAAACTCAGGAGCTCATTCGAACACACATGACTAACACTTCGTTCATATCCTTCACCCATGCCAATATAGTCAACTCTCGTTTGACTCTCAGCCTCATTAATTACAAAACTCATTCATACTGAGCGATGGTTAACACTCATGCTTAATAATCTCACTTTTTTTTCATACATATTCGCCATTTCCCGCATTAGCGAGGTAGCATTAAGAACAGAGGACTGAGCCTTAGAGGAAAAAATTCTCACTTGGCCCCCTTCTCTGTTCCTTGTTTTGGAAAAGTGAAAACAGGAGGGGAGGATTTTCAGCCCCCCCCTCCCTCCCCTTTTAGTCGCGTTTTACGACACGCAGGGAATACGTGAGAAGTATTCTTTCTCCCCAATCTTGGTAGGTATATGTATGTATTGTGCATATATGTGCATGTAAGTACATATGTGTGTGTGTGAGTGAATGGATCTTTCTTCAACTGTTTCCTGGCACTACCTCACTAACGCAGGAAACAGCGATCAAGTATAATAAATATATAAATATATATATCTTTTAACTATATTCTTTATGTGTATTTTCTTATACAGTTTTCTTCCATAAATTAATGAACTGATAATATTCTATGTATTAAAAAAGAATATAAGAAAAACCGTACCTAGCCTATCCGAAATCCCAAAGAAATATGGTCATGATAAATAAACAGATACCTGTTTATCATTTTCTCTATTAATTGTACATTATTCTTTCAGCTTGGACAGCATTTTGAGTGTTGTTTGGTACATTATTTCTATTATTTACAGGACATTTTGGGTACATTTCATTTTTTCCAAAGTCCCTAGCCCCTTAATTACATGGAAATAGATGTCACAGTATAGTGCAATTTGATACTGCACAAATTTTCTGGTACCTACCTCATGCTATATCCCAACCCTACCATATCAGTACAGTATATAAAGCATATCACCACCACCTAAAGTCCTCTTCACCAGGATTCTTAATATCGTTGAATTTTTGTCTGATTTACCTACAACTTGGCAACAGTTGCTTGAATCAGTTAGTCAAAGCTACGTCATGACAGAATGTTGTACATTGTAGGAAACTGTTCATGTAAAGTCCATACATACATGACAGACTAGAGAAATTTTTCATACGGAACATAACCTCCCCTTATCACACTGGACACAAGTACTCATACAAAAACATTTCACTGTACCAACAGATTGCCAGAGAGGAACCCCTGTGATCAGTAACCAATTATTCAGTGAAGTAAAGTAAACATAAAATATGCACTGTAGCAACTCACTTGACACTCTGGCCTAACTTCTACACTTTCCACCATTTTGTGCTGAAACATCTACAAAACATCTACTTCTTATCATTAAGAAGTATTGAAAAAAAAAAATACACTTATGAAATGATTTTTTTCACTGTTGTACAGTATATCTTTGAAGTTGTAAGACTGAATATATTTTTAATATTTCTGCTGCACAGTTCAGATATATCCTGATAAAACATTTAAACCCGATGACTGAAAGTCTGATTTACCCACATGGCTACCAAAAAAATGTTTCTCTCTACTGCAACATTTAGGAATATCTTCATGCATGCTGCCATGTGTTCAGCAATGTGAAACCTGGATTTTTACATGCTTCACCTGACTTACCACATCTACACATTTTTTTAAATATATGTTTTTCAAGAAACTCATTTAGTAGTATTTCACAGTTTGTATAATATTTTGAGAGATTACCACTACTTCAGTGGCTGTTAAGTTGCACTTCCTGTGCCAAAGGTAGCCTCACCCAAACATGGACTGCTGGCATTCTGTCCACAAATAAATAATCTCTCTGTCACACACGACAACACTTAACGCACACAACCCATTCATCATAACTCTAGATATACCTATGGTGAGTGCTATGCACTATCCCTGCCTTTTCGCAAAATGGTAGGAGCAATAGACAGAAGTAGTAGGTAGGAACATTAGACAAGAGCATTAGGTAGAAACATTTTGCAGAAGTAGTAGGTAGGTACACCAGGTGGCAGCATTAGGTAGAAATAGTCAGTAGGAACATCAGGCAGGAACCTCTAAAATCACTGTGCTTCAGATGCCCTCTGCCAGTTGCCTGATAAGGGTGAGGTGCTAAAGCAACACTGGAGCTCACCAGTATTTTGACTCTTTTTCCATGGCACCAACTTGAGGGAGTTCCCAAAGAGAATGGTCTTCAGATGTATAGATATAATGTACAGTAAAGGATTAGCTATTATAATAGAAATCATGCAAAGAAAAATTTATTTTTCATAAAAATATTGCCAGCTTTGCATGAAGATATGCAGAATCTATATGACAGCTTCTTCATATCTTGGATAATGCTATCTAAATATATCTAAATAATTTTATTATATTTTGTAATGATTTTGGCCTTTTAAGGATGTAGTTTCATCTGTATTTATACTGTTTACTGCAGAACGCATTTCTTCTCAATTATTGTTTGAATCATTATTGTTCAATATCCAGCACAGTTTCAAGGAATCATACAGTGAGGTGAAGAAAATACAACTTTCAATACTGAAAAAGTAATACAAAGGGTTAAATTCATAATTATATTTTCTGATGGATAAATGACACTTTTTGGGAATCAGCTTAAAATTAATTGCACAGTGAAAGGATTAAACAAACTGAAAAACTATGATTCTCAGGGTTGGAACGGAAACTGAAGTGGAGTTAAGGAGTCAACAATACCCATTGTCTTCTATATGTTAGAAATCCATTGTTAGTGAAATACATTTAATTACATAACCCATATTGATATTCAGGAGATGACCTTCCAAGATGAGCCATTACAACAAAATCTACAATGGTAACTGAAAGCTTGGGTCAGAAACCACCTCAACAGAGAACCCTCGTATAGAATAAAACCTACAGCTGTGTTGGGACCCAAAGAATTTCCAAAGGAATGCAGAAATCAAGGCCAATTTGGATGGATTAATATTGATTTTGATGTTCATTATACCCTAAAACTACATAAAAAAACTCTTTTTGTGGTAACCAGATACAAATGAATGAACTGACAGATAACTGGGGTCACTGTTAAAGTTCCTCCAATAGTAAGGTGCAAATTATTATTTCAGATTTCTTGGAAAAATAAAAACATGAGTGAAAAACAATTTGCCTGAGAACCATATACATTCTTCCCACTCTTGGAAGATAAAACATATGCTGCTTATTAGGGTAACTGCAGCTTCCCTGCCACAGGAATTTAGTAATTATGTCTGGTCAAGATTCCTTCATTAGTCCTTAAGGAAATGTGTGTGACAAGAAAGCTGAATACTAAGTAGGAAGCTCTACACTAATATTTCACCTTCAGTGGGATAATACTGGTGGTAATTATGGGTCTACTGGAATCCTTTTGGTTCCATACCCTTAAAACCAGTAAGGCCAATCAGCAGTAGCAATCACCATATAGATGTTCTCAGGCTAAGCCAGAGGTTATGGGTTCAAGTCCTGTTTATGCTTACTTCAAAAGATACACCCCAGGTTCATCCAGTCATCCAGTTATATATGGGTATCTGATCACATAATTAGGGAAGTAATGCAACTATGATATTTCATATGTATCATCCACTTTGATGCCAAATTATTTTAACTAAGCGATGCTGACACCAGAATACTGGTGTAGGGAAATGAAATGAAAAATTCAATAGACTACTTACTTCATCCATGCTCATATCATCAAGATCTTCTCCAAGTGTAGCTTCAGCTTTAGCTTGAGGATGGGCAAGATAAGCAGCTGACGGTAAAGCCATAGCACCCTGGGGCTGACTAGGACGACATTCCTCCCCCCTGAGACGTGCCAGTCGAGTCTCTAGTTCATCATTTTGATTAGGAACACGGGCTTCTAAGGATACTTCTTCCATAACCTAAAAAATTTAGAATGATCAGACTACTTCTACAGACATTGCAAAAAAAAATCATGATGCCAAAGTGTTTTGTCATCTGTGAAAGAGGTTGCTCTGGAATGGGTTTCCCAAGAAAGTACTAAGCACAGTTAAATTTCTACCATTTATATTTCAACATGTAAAAGCATTGTAATCAGGATGCCTTGTATTAAAGAATAAATTAAAATATAGTAATGAAATAATGATAAATTATTATCAGGAATAGGTAAGAACAATGTACACCAGGAATTTGCAATAAAGCAATTCACTTTAAATACATTGCTAATGTGACCTCAACTGTTACTCACTTTATTCCATACCAACACATCTCATTCCCAATAATGCAGTGCATTATCCTTGTATTCTTATGCAATTAAAGTTTCTGTGTAATTCTTAGTGTTCTGGCAGGCAGGAGTCTGGCAAGCTGTCTGGGACAGTCAAACAAGTCCACTTAATTTTCTACCATCTTTTTTCCCTATTTTTCCTTTATACAGTACAAAACTCCTGTCTTTCATATTTTCTACGACTATAAGCCCTGCTTATTAATTTCCTCTGATAAATTATAATAAAGGTATTTTCTCTTATTGATTGCACAATTTATATCACAGCAAAATACCTCATCAACTAGTGGTCAGCTTGTAGACAAATCTAGGCTTCAGCCAATGTGTCATAGGTGGAGGGAGAAAGGAGGGGGAGATCGAGGATGAGATGAAAGGATGGAAAGAAAGACTCTTTGAGTTAATGGGGCCTGAACATGCAAAAGGGAGTGAGATATGTATGGGACAGAGCTACATGGAAGGTGGCATGCTGCCAACCGGCTGAACCATGGCATACCAAGCAGTCATGTGAAACCATAGAAAGGTCTGTTGGTCTTGGATGCAAATAGGAGAGCTCTGACTTCTGTGCATTATACATGACAGCTAGAAAAAGGATATGGCAAATAATTGAAGTTTCTTTGTCTGTTCCTTGCTATACCTTGCTAATATGGGAAATGATGAACAAGTATAAAAAAATTATTATAAGAAAATTTAGCTGAATGAATCTCTTTGTCACCCAAGCAATCAGTGATACATTACAAAAAAATTCATTCCATTCACCAATTCTTACCACTTACTCAAGTTAGTATATGTATGAAACAGTTGCCACATGTCTGTGTAAGTGTCCAAGGAAGAATGAATACAGTTATATATGATCTTATGCAAACATACACTAAATAAATTCACTACTTATTGGCACCTGTGACAGCAAATCATCAGTTTTTTGACTTGGAGTTCTAGTATCAGGATGCTGGTATGCAGCAATAGCTGGAGTCTTGGTATAATGATCCGCTGGAAGCCCCTTCAGGTGTGCTAGTCTTGAAGCCATTTCTTCCTCTGTTGGTAGATTGTCTGTTTGAGATTTGCGGAGATTCTCCAGACGCTGTGCAATTTCCAAATCAGCCTGGAGTAAATGTAAATGTGACTATAAAATTCAGCATAACTAAAAACTGTTTAATACAATCATAAGAGATGAATTAAAAATAGATTTTAGTACCTAGAATCTAACACATTAACTTGCTGAGCAAATTTCCTATAATTTCTAATAACAGGAGGAGTTAAGTGGAAATTGAGCATGTCGGCAATAAAACATATGATGTAAGTAAAGTAATCTAAACCTAGTCTGAATTTACATTTACAAACTAAAAATGACTCCAGAAATTACTAATGTCACTCTGCTTAATGAGTTTAATGGTGTTAACTGAGCAACTGTTTATGTTTAAACCACAGCATTAAGTAGTTCATTTGGTGCCCATTTCAAACGAAACGGTACAGCTTCACGACTTTCATGACTTAAAAGTGGAGCTTCGCAACATAAGAATGAATCAGTAACATAAAGTGTGTTAAAGGGTGACAGTATGAAATGGAGTTACTGTAAAAGCTTCCACATGCTTCTTAGTCTTAAGTGTGGCTATTTAAGCTGATCTATCAAGATCAAGACTACAGTTCCAAGTCATACCTTCACACCTATGGACAAAATGCCTTCGCTGCAGACAATGAGTCAACTTCCTCAGGAATCATCTAAAATACCTCTATTGTGTACCAATTCACTCACTGCATCCATCCTCTTCAAAGTTTACTATTTCACCTTAACCAAACTGCCATAAAGTATGTTTCCACCAACGTATCATATACAGTCATATCAACTGAAAAGGCTTTTGTCCATGCATCTCTCCAAGGATTTCTCAGATTTCATGCCTTTCTCATATCTATGATCTGTATCTCATCTAATTTCAGTTATACCTCAAATACTATCCTTTTCTACTACTCTTTGTTTTTCATTTATCTGGACCTATGAAAACTACATTTGTACATCTACATATTCAAAATGGGGAAACTCTCACAAAAGATTAATGCTTTCCATTCACCTGAGTTTTTAGAGCACCTCTAATTTTCTCACTTGTATGTCTCTACTTACAACCTTAGCTTTCCCTTTTCACTACTATCCTTAAGGATCATCACACCCTAAAGTATACCCATAGCAACCAATACTTCACCATGAAATCTGATAACCTTTTATATAGCATTCTTGAGCTGTAATTCATGAAAAATACAAAGGATTCTTAAAGTTATACTGGTACAGTTTAAAACTATTCATCAGTTTCATTTAACTTACCAAAATTCATTTTTCTTATCTTTAATAGGTTTGGAGCTGAAATCAACATGGGAAAATGTAAGCATGAAAGTAACAGACCAATAACTTATAAGACATCGAGACAGCCAATATAAGTTATCGTTTATTTGTTTATTATCGACTCTGCCAAACTACCAGACTGTTGGTCAAACCACCGCTGCCTGTGACCTTTTTTCTACCTGACCCCACCCTCAACCCAGGACGGTTGATCGCTCAACTGTCAGTCTGCCCTTGACCTCTGGGGAGGAAAATTTAAGGTGAGCGTTGCGTTGTCTGTATAGCTAATACGTGATATGTATAATTAATACGTGGTGAAATGGTCAGTGGTCAAGTGAAGCATTTATTGGTACTTTTTTTTTCCAAGTGTTATGCTGAAAATAATTTTCTAAACAGTGATAATGTGAACTTAATTTATATTCAAGAAAAAAGGAATTCAAATAGTTTGAAAAGTAACTGAAATATTCAGTATTTCAGGTGATGCAAAACGATTTGAAAGAACATTGATTAGTTTGTGTGTGTGGGATGAAAAAATTTCTATGAAGTGAGAATGAACAGAAAAAAATTAGTATAACAATTTGTAAAGAAAAATTTGATTATATACATTGTATTGTGTTGGGTGACCAATAGCCTAGAAATAGTGTAATTACATGAAAGATTTGAAAAAGTAATTAATTACCCTAGAGTCTGGTCACTTATGACGGAATGATGTAATGCTGCCGGCGGAGGGTAAGTACTATAATTGCTCATTTATCAGGTTTCACGGAGAGACAGTTCTAACACTGTTAGGGCAACATTTCTTGAACATTTTCTACTATCATCCTTTTCCATATCTAGAAATAGGAAATCAATACATTAAGTAGACACACACGCACAAAGTACTTGGTCGTGTGGCAAAACGTACACACAGATGCATGCGCACGGACAGAGAGATGTGTGTACGGAAACAGACATGCGCGGACCCATACGCGCATGAAAAGACCTGCATGTGGAATCAAACACGTGCAGGCATACATATGAACAGAAACTCCACAACATTACATGTACCCCTACACTGATTCTTAGATGTGACGACCTATTCTTGCATGAGTGGAGGGAATTTTACACACATGAGGCCCCGTATGTTCAACTTTTTATTTTCATACTTTATTTTTAATGATATTCCATTTACTGTTTTGTAACCTAACCATACCAATTAATTTACTACACCATTACTAAACGAGTGTATGATTTCCAGTTCCTCATTTGTTTAGTTTCACGTTATTTTAATCAATTTATACATGATTAGCTTTTCATCTCATATTTATTTGATGAAGGCAAAGCAGTTTATTCCATCTATCTAGGTTTTCCAAATGCATTCGATAAAGTTCCTCATCAAAGGTTATGAGCAAAAGTTAATTCATATGATACAGATGGGGCTGTACTTTGGTAGTGGAATAACCTTAAACAGAGAGCAGGGATGAATGATCAAGCCTCAGATTGGTTAGAAGTGGCAAGTGGTGCG
>JAYMFT010293071.1:0-10339 GCA_038088735.1 Panulirus argus | reverse complement strand
TATCAAGGGTGTAAGGCATGTGTACGAGTAGGAAAAGAAGAGAGTGACTGGTTCCCAGTGAAGGTCGGTCTGCGTTATTTATTATACTTGATTGCAAATTAAAGAAATACCCTTTTAAATTTTGTGGTTATTCTAGGTCCGCCTATCACATCCATTGTAGAGAAGCAAGCTTCCCAGCTAACACCTGCAATCAACCAGACTCAACTAACATCTGGGCCATTCCTCATAAAGTCTCCTCCTCTGTCTACTTATGCTCAACAGCTTTGGTTGATAGCAAAAATCATCATTGATATTAAAGATGGTAAGAATTTGTTTTTTTTATAATTCTACGGGAATATGCTATGATTGTGTGAGGATGTGAATGTTAAAGTGATCTAGCCAAGTTACAGGAACCAGTTCAGCTCTGCCTTGCCTCAGAAATTTTAGGATACCGTTTTGCTGGAATCTGACTTTTTATATGTCATGTATGCTTATGCAATATACAGAGATACTTTGGTTAACATTATTTCATTATAAGGCTCTTGTGCATGCCTTTTTTTCTACAAAGCAAAGAAATTTAAGTCTCAAGCAGTTCAGGAGTCAAGAACAAAAACACTCAATGTGCATCAGTCTATTAATTTCTCTAAGCTATACTTTCAGTCTGTGGGAAGAGCATATGCTGATCAATTTTCACCCAGTCGGCACCTTGGGCTGTCAGTTTTGAGTGCTACTTCCCTGATACTGGAAGTAGCACAACCATGGAGCTGCAGAAGCTCCTGGAAAAGGAGTGCTAGAGTAATAATAGAACTCTTTCAAAAAAGTTATCTAGGGAGCAGTTGTGAATGAATAGTAAATGAATAAACAAATACATATACTTTTTCTTCCTTTTTGCCACTTCCCACATTAATGAAGTGGTACCAGGAACAGTTGAAGAAAAACCCTCTCTCACTCATATCCATCATACAGTTATTTGATTACCCTATGCCTTCCACTCTGCATATCAGTCTTACCATGCCTAATTACAATATATTTATTGCACACCATATTTTCATTGTTCACTTTCTTCCCTCTGCAGATTATTTTTTTTCCTTAAGGAGTTTTACCTATTTGTGTCCATCCTTTACCATTCTTCCCAATCCTATCTATTCAACAGAGTAGTCTTACTATAGGGAGTTGCATTTACATTCATTATACATCATTATTTCACTAATCATCTCCACTTTGCAGAACAGTCCTTCCGTAAGGAGTTTCATCTGAGTGTGTCTATTGAGGGTCTCACCAGAGAGCACAAGACAGAGACTGTTCTTGCTGCTGACAAGCCACATAACAGGCAAGCATTACACTGTTATTATTGTCTTTACATAAGTTTTCCTTTAATAAGCTAGTGCCGCTAAATAGTGGATACTTGGAATATACCAAGACAAAGACTTTATGAATTTGAAACTAAAGGCATGAATATGATGTAGGAAAATTTAAGGACCACTTTGTGAATACAACAGTGGAGTTCAGTCGAAGAGCGTCAGAGACTAGTAAATTAAGTGAGGAAGTGAAAAAGCTATTTTAGGGATGCATGAAATATATCTAGCACATGTGGAACATGGAGGAATTTGTGATGAAACTAAAAGGTATTGAACAAAAAAAATATGAATTAGCAAATAAAGAGAATAGGAGAGGATGCAGAGATTTTTGAGTACTGAATACATTGTTAGGTAAAGGGATTCATTTGTGGTGTATTTAAATTATGAGAAAAAGTAACTGAGGGCTTAAAAAAAAAAAGTAAAAATGAGGATGGTGAATTCCTTTCAAAGTCTTAGAAAGTATGAATAGAGGACACATAAATTTAAGATGTATGACAGTAGAGAAAATTCACTCCCCTTACAGTACAATTAGGTAAGTAGTTGTTTTTTGAGGTGAGAAATTGCCAGGTATTACAGCAAAATTATTTAGACTTGGGAAAGGCTGGATGAGCATGAAAGGCAGAGGTGTGTGTAGATATTGCTTTTTTGATGCAGGAGATACAGGAAGTACTTTAGGATACTGTAAGGGAATGTGGAAGAGTGGTAAGAAGTGGAATACTTGCAAGAACAAGATGGTTACATGTCAGAAAGGAATTTCAGGGGATGAGATCATGGTGCATGATGAGGAGTAGAAGGGGTTCATGATTTCAAGTATCAGGGTGTTGTCTTGGAGATGATGATAAGAAGTAGGAGGGTAGTTAGTAATCTGAGGAAGGTTATGAAGGTAAAGATATGACAAGCATCTATTCATGGAGGTCTTTAGAAGACATAGTTCA
The DNA here is from genome assembly GCA_038088735.1 of Panulirus argus. NCBI lineage: Eukaryota > Metazoa > Arthropoda > Malacostraca > Decapoda > Palinuridae > Panulirus > Panulirus argus. Next base: position 8,067 of record JAYMFT010293071.1, on the reverse strand, counting down.
ACTTATGTTGATGCATTGGAGTGAAACATGGATTTTTAACAACAGTGTGATTGAGTGCAAGCTGTGGAGATGGATTTCCACAGACTATGGTGGTGAGCTAAAACATGGAATTTAGTGACAAGTAATATTATCTGATTAAAGTTTAAATAGGGAAAGAAGTGGCTGTGCAAGTAGAGAAAGGGATACTGAAATGGTTTGGATGTAAGACCAAAATGGATGTAGGATGATTGACTAATCAAGTTTATATCAGCAAGGTCAGAGAAAGAAAAGAAAATGTGAGATTTGGTAAGAGGGAGGCAGAAGATAGATGTATAGGATTATGTGGTTCAGAAGGTTCATGCATTAAGTTTTGAAATTTTTACATAGACAGGCCTGGAAGTAGGAGACCACATATAACATTGTAGCGGATAAAAGATGAAATATTGTATAAATTTAGTAAGATGGATGATAAGATAGGTTTGGGGAAGAGCACTGATTAAGTCAGTATGTCTGCATGAGGAGAGCAAGTATGGAAGAATATAACAAGATGGGCTATGTTTGAAACATTCAGAAGATGCAAATGAGCTTTCATTATAGCTGAAAATTTTATGTAGGATATAGATATATCTAATTCATATTTATTTTATTAACAATACATGCCTACACTTCAGCTGAATAAGAAGATGCACTAATGGATACACATCAGCAGAAAAAGATATACTCATTGGTTTGTTTTCTCAAATTTATGATTTGCTTACAGGAGTCGTACGCTGGAGTGCAACCAGCGTGAGTGTGGGGAGGTGACAGTGATGCATCTGGGCTACCTCCGGTATACACACTATGTTATCACCATCAATTTCTATGGCCTAAGAGAAATTCAGCAGTGGTACACTGTTAAGGATGTTGTCTTTTATGTGAGTAAGCTATCCTCTTGCCTGTCATTAAGAAATATGATATCTAGCATAGTAAAGAACTGATCACAACCTGCTTATCTTTGCTAATACATTTGTGTGTGTCAGATCCCTTCTTTGTTAGGCTCACCATCTTTATATCTAATAGTAATGCCCTCTTTCTCATCTCCTCTGGTTATATATTTTGTACTAAGAGTTGTCATTCAGTATCTGTGTTAGGCACAGGTACACATTCAAATTGAAATACATAATAGTTAGAGATTAGTTTCAAGAGGTGAAATCTCTGATCTTATCCCACCTTTGCAGTCATCTTTTGAGATTACCATTCAGTCTTTACCATGTTTAATGTCACCTACATTAATTACAGGAATGAAGATTAATTCAGGTACACCACTTCTCTGTTCTGTCTACAGCACTTAGTATTGTTTATAAATGTGTGCTTGAACATCATCCAAAGCATATTTTTTATGCATAGATAGTAAGCCAACAGTTATAGGCTTTTCAGGATAGTTACTAAAGCTTATACAGAGGGTTTATCTTTCCTTCACAGAATCCTCAATTGATGTTTGATATTAGTTTATCACTTAGCTCAGAGAAGTCTTAGAAAGAACCTTTTAGGAGTAAGAATTTTTTCAAGCATATCTATTCTCAGTCTTTTGTTTGTTGTACATTTTCAAGAGGATTTTCTCTCTCACTGTATGGTAGAATTCTTAGAAAGTGTCCTGATCCAAACAAGTGGATATCAAGGCACTTTTCAAATTACATCCAGAAGGCAGTTGAGGATTTTAATCATTGTTTTGCAGCCATATTGCTTCATTAAGACAAACTGAAGCTGTTGTATCATCTAGATAAAATGTGGCAGAAGTCATTTAGAAGGTATTATTATTTATGCTATATTAGGAATTATGATTTGCACTTTCTTTAAGGCTAGTATTTATTAGGTCAAAGTTCCAAGAACTTATCATCAAGGCAGACACCTACCATCGTGGTCTGCAGCCTTCAAGAACTTCATCTTCTAACAGACACTTCTTGTCAAGGTAGTTAGTACCCAGAGCTTTGTAGGATACTTGTCTCCTGTTACGATTGGCAAGCCTCTAGAATTTAATTTTATGACTGACAACCAGGGTTTCTTTGTATGAGGAATGCCTCCCTTCAAGGTTTGTAAGTTCCCAGAGGTTTATCTTATGAGAGACAGTTTTCTCACTGTTAACATTGATTTCATTTTTTATTCCACATGATCAACTGCTGCCTGTCTTATACTGTATTCACCCCTCATAACTTTTCTTGGTGCTGCAGGATGGTTTATCCACAACCTGCTGCAGATAATGCAGTTGATTCTCACATCCAGTCTCCTCAGTTGTGCATATATCTGCTGAACACAGCCCTATATTTTTGTTGCACTCAGCCTTTGGTATTCATTACAAATCTCATTTGTTTCTTACATATCTTTCAAGATTTATCCAAATGCATTTCTGTCATTTCTAGGACCATTTTGAAACATATCTGATTTTATCTATTTTTCTGTCATACATGATCTCATTTGTAAAGCTTTTCTCTGTATCCACAGTTTAAGACGTACAACCCGGCGTTCACAAAGTTGGAGATATGGTTCCGGTTTATTTTTCTTCTTCTCACATTTGCTGTAGCCGTAAGTAATTCAACATTACTTTTATGACTCATTTTAGTATGTATTAAGAATTTCATATAGCATTGATGTACATCCTGTTGAGATAGATTTTCAATGTTTGAGATTCCTGACAATAGTGAATGTTTGGAAATTAGTTGCTTTGGTTGGTTTGAATAAAAATGATCCCACTGTTTAAATTGATCATCACACTTTGAATCTCACCTGTGCATTCTTAACTACTTGTGGTACCCCCTTCTTTTGTCACTTATTTATTGGAGAGTCAGCTCTGAGATTATTTATGTAGTAGTGTCAAGAGCAGAGATATTTTCATGACTGTTGAACAGCAGAATGCTTTAATATATATTTTCAGAATTTTTAAAGGATATCTCACATAAGAATGGACTGATATATGTTTGAAAAAGATGTACATATACAATCTTTGACATTATATTGTTATTATCATGATTTTTATTATAGTCATCTTTATTATTATTTTCAATGAAAGTGTTATTATTTCTTTTTTCATAGCTGTTTGTTGTTTCTCGAATTATCTTGGTAGTGCCGGATTTAGATGAAGAAATGACCTAATTCACTTACATCCACCTTGAAGCTGTCATATATTGTTACTTTTATTGTTATTATGTCTTTTAATTTGAATGCTGTTTCCCGAACTTGATTGCTGTTTCCGCAGACAGCAGCCTAATTTGAATGCTGTTTCCCGAACTTGATTGCTGTTTCCGCAGACAGCAGCCTAGTAGGCATTGTTTAACTGTCATGAATAATGCAGTGAAACCAAAGCCTTCCATCCGCACAAAAGCACTGTAGACTAACCATGGTATACCTTTACTGCTTATTATGCTCTGTCTTAGCCCATTAACCCCCATATATTTGTAATTAAACATTTTCTGCAAGATTAATTGTGTGATTTCGTTGGCAGTGTTGGCTGGCCCATAGTCTACGAAAATATGCAGTGTACGATTGGTCCATTGAGCAAAAATGGATGTCCATCCTTTTACCACTTCTTTTATTATACAATGGTGAGTAACATTGTGAGTAAAAAGTGAAGAGGGATCTGAAAGGGAAACTAATCATTATGGAATGCATAGTACATTGTGATTGTTTTTGCCATGGTTCAGAAGTAAACAGGAAAAAAGAATTGAAAATTAGAAGTATAGAACAATGGTCATGTTAAATCCCATATCATGTATGACTTTAGTTTGTCTTTCTGAATTATGGAGATGTTATTGATTGTGACCAAGACTTATGGATGACTGAATTTTAGATGTATTAGTATGTCCATAAATGAAAAAGAAGGATCACTTTGCTTAGGACTTGGGTGTTTATTAAGAGGCTTTTAGGAGGTGAAATGAAGCATTTGAAATGATGGGACAAATTGTGCAGCATGGTTGTTATAACTAGATGAGTCCAGGAACTTTGTTAAGATCACTCTGTAGGAAAAGTGACGCAATATTGCAACATGGGGATTTGAATGGTAAGGTTTGGCTAAGGAGAATGATGCATCATGGGTTGAGTTTTTTCTGACTTGTAGCCATCCAGATTTGCCTTGGGGTGTTACAGTGGTAAAGTTAGAGAATGTGGGAGGTATTATGATTGTGTATGAAATGTTGTGGCAAAAATTTTTGGTCAAGAATAATAAGATTGTTTTGCTGTTGGACAGAATGTAGAAGGATGTGCTTGCAGAAATACATTCCAATTTTCTTGCCACTTTATATACCTTTACTCTGAGGTGGTTTGTTATACATTTTGCAATAATGTACAAAAAAGTAGAGTATTGGCATATTATAGATGTGCTAAATTCTTGCAAAATCTTCCATGAGCTTCCAATGGATTTGATGCTCTTCTACAGACCCAGTGTTTCCCATGACGTTCCTTATGGAATCTTGGGTACCAGCACTAGTGGACACCATGTTCCAGGCAACCTTCTTGTGTGCCCTCCTGCTCTTCTGGCTATGTATATATCATGGTCTAAGACAGGTGTGTGATTTTCAAGTTTTCTTCATATCCCATGATTTCCTGTTTTCTGTGGCATCAAAAAGATGACTGTTTCACAGTTTTAAAGGGGGACTCATAATGGGGGATGGTATTGGATAAAAGTATATCTTAGTAATATATCTTTTAGTGTTAAGGAAAAATCCTGTCTGTATACAGTACTTGTCAGAATTTCAATGTTGCTGAATCATATGCATGTTAACAAATATAGATCTGCACATACATATGTATGAATATTTATTTTCATACATATACATATAAGTGGGGATTTTCTAACACATGCAGAAACCTGTGTTAAAAGAGTATCTAACATCCACAATCTTAGAAGTACATTGATGAATTTTAGTTACCCAATCCATTTTCTCTTTTTGCATGAATGTAAAATTTCTAGCTGCTTGGTACCACTTCACTATTGTATCCCTACACAGTAATTTTAAAGAATTTAGTGGGTTGATGTGTGTTTGTTAAGTGTCACTGAACAAGACTGTGCTAACTTCATAGATACTTTTCCATGGTAATTAAAGAGAGTGAATCCTTTTTGACACATATTCTTATAGGGACAAAAACTGTTTTATACACCTGCCAGTGAAGCTTTTTTCAGTTGTGCAGAGGGTTTTCTTCATAAGTAAAAGCATATTATTCCATTTAGGCACCATCACATCATCCTTAGTGTCTCACATGAATAGTAATTATTTTTTTTCCAGAATGAGCGTTCGTTTATGTCTTTTTACTTGCCTAAACTGTGTACCGTTGGCTTGTTGTGGTTGACAGCTGTTATAATGGCAGCATTACAAAAGTACTATGAACTTCAAGATCCATTGTACTCTGCTGCCATAGAAACCAATCACTTTCAGGTGAGTTTCAACAGAGATTCATAAGGAATGGAAAAAATATCTCTGCAAAATAGATTATGGGTAAATGGAAATAAGAACAGTAGTAGTTTACCTGTAGCCAAGTTTGAACAGAGAAGAGTTAAAGTTATTAGTTAGCTTAGTTATTTGGAAGCAGTGACCCTTAGGGATGGTTTGGGAAAGCTGACATCAGTATTAAAGTAATGTATAGAAGCTTATAAAGTGAATAGAAAACCCTAGTAAATTACCTGAATTTAAAGTGTTATTTATAAGAGTTATGCATTATGGAGTGCTTGTCCCATCTAGTGATCAATCATAAGTCATAGTATTCCTTGGTCCAGAAGCTTACAGTATAAGAAATGCAGAGATGGGTATCCTGTTTAGTATAATCAAAATTAGGAGAATGAATAGATAAAGACTGACAGTGATAGAGAAAGCCATGTATTGTATAAAGAAATTGCTTAAAATGTGTGTGAATCAAAGTTTGTTATGATGGTATTATCATTCAGAACATATAGCTCATGATAGATTGGTAAAGAAGATTTATACATTACTTGAAGGTTAGAGAAGAAGCAGTAGATAGCATGAGATGAACTGATGGAATGAGTGGGTAAACTGTTAAAGGCTGAAGGTGTTTCAGGTGAGAATGTCAGAATAATGTCTGTTGGTGTAGAGGCCTTATGTTTAGGAGGATTAATGAGATTGGAGTAGTTGTCACTTGACAATGCAGCTAATAGTGCAGAGAGTGAATGATGAAGAAGTACACTGGATATAATTTGAGGCTGTGTGTGTGAATGAGCTAAGGTGCTATATGCATGAAAGCAACCCCCATTTACTGGATATAGAATTAAAGATAATGGATGTATACATAGAAAGAATCCCAAAGAATAATGGTTGAGGTACACCTAGGAAAATGTATCCACTTGGTGTGGATTAACTGTACTTTTGCTTTCATGACACTTGCACAGATCCTCAGCTACGGTTTAAAAATAATATAGTTTACATGGCTTTCACACTGATATAAGCTCTTCTTGATTTTTCACTTCATCCTCATCTTATGTTCTTTGTGCTTATGCAAACACAGCTTCTACACTGATAGAAATGTGCTGTAATTTTTAACCATGTGCATTTAAGAAGTTAATTTGCCGAGTGAAACTAATGTCTCTTTTCACATCTCCACCTTCACACATACGTTGGTTGAAAAAATACATATGTATGAATGCAGAATGAGCACATAAACAAAGCTGGAACAGCCTGATGGAATTTAGATTATAGGATTAGATTATAAAATTAAGAATCTGAATATAGAATGGTGTGCCCCTTAAGGCCTCTATAATTTGAGTAAGTACATGATCTGCCAAAAAAACTCTCCTCTCTCTCCCCTCATACACAGTTGTCTTCATTTGAGTGGCATAGGTCTGTCAATCATTGTTTGATGCAGAAATTGCAATCATCCTAACAATGTAAGCTTTAGGGTATTTGTTTGAAATTCAGAATTGCAAGCATTATCAAGGAAATACTGGCTCTCTCTTACTTTAGCTGTAATTTTTAGTCTTGTGGGGTTTCCAATTAGGCAATCCTTTTAAATTACAAATAGAGGCTCACAGGAGATAGATGGCAGGAAAGTTAGTGTTCATTCATGGGCCACTGTGTACTGATTTCTTTTCTACAATCATGCTTTAGATCATCTCATGATGTATTCTGCCACTCTTTTTCAATCTAGTGTTAGTTTTATGTATTTTTCATATAAATTTTTCAGAATTTCAAGATCTTTTTCTTTGTGACGGGATCATTCTATGTGCTGTACCTGGCATATTTGATCATCACAGCATATAGTGAACTGAGAGCAATGCCATATTTTGGTAAGTTTCCAACATTGATTTATTATGTATCAAATACCCATATGCACTTGTATAGAATGACAAAACAATAATAACTGAATGGATTGAATAGGAGTAGTCATTCTGAGCAGTTCAGGGATGTGTTATCATGATATGATTTGAATTGTTCTAAGCCTATTAAGAGTGAAATGCACCACCTCCCTAAGGCTGATTGGCATTTCTGTAAGTTTTAAGATTTTAAGTGTAAAAAAATTTTCATTATAGTGGTGTGTGTGTGTGTGTGTGTGTGTGTGTTTTTAGATGACATACTTCATGGGAACAGAAAGGACATGATGACATTATAGTATTATTTCACAGTTTTGCCTTTTTTACTACCCTGTAATTTCCAAAGTGATGAGGTATTATGAATGGAAATGAATAGCCTATCAGTTTCTATGTTGATTTAGAACAGAAAGAGCTGTGGCCAAGTGAGAAACTCTAGGATTGCCTAAATTGGAGGAAGTAGACAGCATGCTGTAAGAATATTTCAAAATTAGATGGTCTGAAGGTGTTCTGGTTTCAGGTCCAGTGCTATATGAAAAGGCAGAAGATTTTTATGATCAAATAACTTACAAATGTGAATTTTCTGTTAGTTGGCTGGATTTTCTAAGCTTTATTACAACACTGTGAGGCTTTGTATAAGTGGTAAGCAAAAATCAGCAGATCTTGAGGTTTCTGATATATGTATATATATATATATATATTTTTCATGCATACTCGCTTTTTCCCGCATTAGCGAGGTAACGTTAAGAACAGAGGACTGAGCCTGTGAGGGAAAATCCTCACTTGGCCCCTTCTCTGTTCCTTTT
>JAYMFT010293060.1:0-10339 GCA_038088735.1 Panulirus argus | reverse complement strand
GGGCTGGAAATCCTCCCCTCCAGTTTCTGCTTTTCCAAAAAAGGAACAGAAAAGGGGCCAAGTGAGGATTTTCCCTCAAAGGCTCAGTCCTCTGATCTTAACACTACCTCGCTAATGCGGGAAAAGGTGAATATGTATAAAAAAAAAAAAAAAAATATATATATATATATATATATATATATATATATATATATATATTCCATGAAAATCTTTCAGAATTCATAATTTTGTTTCTTCCTTAATTTAGGGGTTTTTAAGCACACAAGATTGTTCTTTACAACTTCAATATACTAGCATACGTAGAATGTGTATCGTATGTCTCTTTCTTGTTCTTTATATGCTTTACATGTCAAGTTCTAAAGGCCTCTCATGGTATTTCATCTGCTCTTTCCTATGATCTTGCTTATGAAGTGCTTCTAAAGTCTTCCTCTGTTGTTTACTTCAATTTGGTTGATGAGTTCATGATACAGCAGTATTCAATTTTACCTTGTGTGCACATTGAACATTTTCACACGTATTCATATGTCCCTTTTAATGAAAAGTTTTCGCTGTCATACTACTCATTACTCAGCTTGATTGTGCTTTCTCTCAGTTTGTGCTTTGACTTCTTAGTTTCTCATTTATGATGACTCCTAGAGCTTCACTTATGTTTCACTGTGTATCACATTTACAGATGGGCCTTGACTTATTTGCTCAAATGATCATTGAATTCCATCAGGTTCACATCTTAGTCATGGATTGTATATGTCTTTGCATTTCTTTTTGAATATGCTTTAGACACTCAGTTTGTTAACTCAGATGACATCAGTGGAGCACCTGACTGTACTTTCTTTTACTTCTATGTTGATGTCTGGTATCATTATTATAAAGAGAATTGAGGCAACTCCATTTCTTATGGTATTTGGTACTTCACATACTTTAAATTTTTTACAAGCTTAAAAAGTTTACCTTAATGTTTTGTTTTATTGCTTTCTCTTGTAGAATTTTGCAGTGTACATTTTCAAGTGCTTTAACAGAATCAAGATAAACAGTTTCCACTCATTTCTTGCACTAAAGTGTCTTCTATGTTATTGTGATGAACTGATAATTTGGTTTTCTTACTTTTCCTGGTAAAATATTATGTGTGGTCTTCGTTTATATAACCTGTCCATGCTTAATTTTTGGGATGCATTTCAGGAGAAAAAAAATGTGATGAAATTAATTTATTATCATTGGATCAAAGTTTACCTTAAGATTCTTTGGGATGGGAGGTTACATTCCTGAGGAAGATTTTTCAAGCTAATATGACAAAAATATGAATAGAATGCCAAATAACATACAGTACAAGGCAGTTGGATTATTAGATTAAGCAGATTTCATACTTGTTTGCTATTACCCATGTTAATGAGGTAGTGTCAGTAATAGATGAAGAACAGCCCCATTTGCTCACATCCAGTCCCGAGCTGTCAAGTTTAATGCACTGAAGTCAGAGCTCATTATACACAATTAATCCCTCAGACCTTTTTGTGATTTCCTCTGACTGCTTAATATACCCTGGTTCAACCTTTTGACAGTATGTCACCCTATTTACCATCACAACAATTCTCTTTCTCATACATGCCTCTCATGCATGTTCAGTTCCCAATAACTCTAAGTCTTTTTCACTCCATCCTTCCCTCTCCTTGGTCTCCATCTTCCACTTCTGATACATGTATCCTCTAGTCAGTCTCTTAACTCATCCTCTCTCTATGTCCAATCATACCCTGCTCACTGCTACACCTCTCTTTGATTGACATTCCGTACACAATCAACCATCATCAAACCATATATTTTTCCCAGACATTTCATTTCTAACATCTCCACTGTCTTCATTTGCATTTATAACCCAGGGCTTTCACCCATACTTCATCCTTAGGAGTACTCTACAATTAGACATGCCTTTGTCCTTAACTCTTTCCACAACTTAGTGCACCCTGGACCTTTTCCCCCCACGCCCACCTTGTGGATTACCTCGGCTCTTATATTTCTGTCCACTGCCATGACCTCTCCTTAGTATCTCAAACACGAAACTTCTTCCAAGTTCTCCCAGTTTGAGTTCACTCAAATTACCCTGTCTCACCAACTTGATCAACCTTGTAACCGTACTTTTATTTATATTAACATTTTTTAACTAATTATTTACATTACCTCACAGCCCCTCCCTTGCACACTCTTCTGAACTCAGACACCAGCTTCTCACTCAAGTCTGCAAACAGCAACTGGCTCATGTCCCAGGTCTTCCCACCCCAGAATGATGTACACCAGCCCCTCTTTCTAGGACCCTTCCATTTACCTCCCGCTCCACCCCATCCATAAACATTAAAAACCCATAGTGACATCACACACACTTGACACGGACCCACCTTCACTTGGAACCACTTACCCCTCATCTAGACTCACATACAGATGCTTTCCTTTGCCAATAAAGTCTCACTGCATTTAGTAGCTTGTCTTCATGTCGTTTATTCATTGCTTCCTTCCAAATGACATCTCGTTCAACCATATCATATGCTTTCTTCAGACCCACAAATGCCAAATACAGATTCCTCTCTTTCTCCAATTATTCTTTAGAAGAAACACCTGGTTCACACTTCCTCTGCCTCACCTGAACCCCTTTGCACTTCCCAAATCTGATGCTTTGTACATGCCAGTACCCTCTCAGTCACTTTTCTCCCGTACAGTTTGCCAGGTATACTCGACAGACTTACCTTTCGTACAAAAAGTAGCTTAAAATACTACAATAATCATGTAGAAATGTCACTTACTTGAACATGTAGGGACAAGCCAAGAGCTTTTGTGATAACACCACAATGACAAGCATTAAAATTCTTCAGAATGCTGACGTTGCTGCTTCCTTTCTTATTAGAAGTGTAAGACTTACTCGGGTGCTTTTCAGTCGTGGTTTATTTTAAGTTGAAGAAGATATCAATATGCAGTGTAACAACATAAGAATATGGTTTGTATATCCATCATAACCTGTATGTGTCATACTGGCTGCTGTGGTTATGCTGCCACTTGCTAATGATCAGTCATTCATAGTGACTGCTTGGTTTTGCCATAAACTTCCCTATATTTAAAACAATATTTTTTGCGTGTGTGTTTCACATACATTGTTGCATACATTTTTTTCTTGGGTAACATATAATGTATATTCTTTGGTGGCGTCATCACTTTTCAGCAAATGGTCACCCTAGCTAGCAGTCGACTACTATTCTTTGCTTGAGGTTTTTGAAACTTTTTTATTTTTTCTTATATCATTAGGTGTTTCCTCATTAGCATTCTTTCTTTTCTTGTCAAGCTCTGTTATTCTTTCCTTACTCTCTGTTAGCATTTTTTTTTCACATTCTCTCATATTCATCCAATATTTTCTGTCTCTTGTTATCTTCTGTTTGGCATGATTGTTCTTTTCTGTTGGTATCAGCCCACTAATATTGTCATATTTTCTCATAGACTATTTTCTTATTTGTGTTTGTGGTATTGCCTTTGAAGATCTCATTCCAGTTTGTATATTAAGACACCTTTCATATCACACTCTGTAGTATGTTTTGTTACACATCTCTTTTGCTGTATCATGTTCACATTCATTTATTTTCACTTAGTATGCCAGTGTCACTTCCATAATATTGTGATCTGATAAGATTGTATCGCTCACTTATTTAACTGATAATAATGCCATCTCATTTGCAAAGATAAGGTCTTATTTTTTAATAGTAAACAGCATGGCAAAGGCAAATCATGCCTTAGTCAGTGTCCATCTCCGATGAAAGAAAAAAGCAAAAGAAGAGGAAGTCGAAACTAATAGGGGCTCAGTGTGGTCCTGACTCTTAAAGGTCAAAAGGTCATAGGAAGAGGGTAAGGTGAAAAGAGGAGTGGAATTCTGCAGCTTAACTGTGCAAGAGAAGAAAGAGGTACGTAGGGTATCATAATATTCAGTCCTTGATTGGCCAATCTCCATACAGAAACTGGGAAGCAGCAGGCAAGTGCATGCTTCAGGTTTAAGCTTTTCGGTCAGGGACACATGCAGACATCTGACAAGGACAGTGGCCAAAAGAATACCTGTAGAACAGAGCGAGAACAGAAACTTGACATTGTATGGAAAGGGAAGGTTGAAGAGAGGTCATACCAGGAGAATGAATGAGATGGAAAGCTTTTGAATCCACTCAGGTTAGCAGAAAGGTGAAGGAAGAACCACTCCACATGCATGAGCAGTACTTCACATTAGGGCAAATAAAATTCCAGTTGATATGAAATGGGTGCTTGCAAGAGAAGTACAAAAACTATGGCACTTTTAATGAATCATCTCAGCATTTGGTAAGTAAATTTGGGGATGTTGATTATGGAGTGTTTCCGGGATGGAGTGGAGTGTATGGGTATGCCCTACACATTAACACTGTTACAGGATTGGCTGTGGTGTTTTGAAATTAAGATGACTAGGCACAAATAATTCTAGGATAGAGATATAGGGAGAAATTGTTCCCCATTCAAAGTTGCTGTGCAGGTCCAAATTGAGAAAGGAAATGTGTTCAGTTTAAGAGTTTTTAAAGGAGGAGTGGAGGGAAAGTGAACTGAAGTAATTTGGAGTCATCAGCATAATAGTAAACAGAGTTATGATTAGAAGAGAGAGAATTTATTGAGAGAAGGAAAAGAGAAGGCAGTTGGACAGTACCCTGCAGAACACTGCTTTTGATAGAATACGTGGGTGGAAGTTGCCCCATCACTGACCACTGCAAAAGAATGGCTGAGAAGAAAATATGCATTAGGAAAAAGGGACCTTGAAAAATGATAGGAAGAGAGTATAGAAAGCAGAAACTTTTATCTTACCCTATCAAATGCTTTAGAAATGTCAAGGCTACAACAAAAGTTTCACAAAATTTTCTGAAGGATGAGGAACAAAGGTGAGTCACATGAGAGAGATCATTAGTAGTCATAGCACTGCAAAGCCTGTGTACTGGTGACCAGAATGAAGGAAATGGGTTTCAAAGTATTTGAGAAAGTGAGAGTTAAGGAGAGTTTCAAAGACTTAAGAGATAGCAGAAGTAAAAGTAGCGAGGTGATAAGTGGAGGGTTAAGAGCATTCTCCTTTTTTAGGGATGGGGTGCACCAAGGCATGCATCCAAGACACTGTCATGTCCACTCTTGCATATCTAAAACACCCCCTCAGATTTTCTCTATTCAAACTCACACTGACTAAAATCTCTGTCTTCTAAACTCAATACTTTTATTCACATTAACTGAAAATATTCTCCTTTCATCTACTCTCCCAAACTTAGACATCAACTGCAATTTCTCACATAAGTCTGCCACTGATAAACAGCAACTGACCCACCTTCCCCACCCCCTCCCTGACCAGATTGCAGACTTAACCCATTCTCCAAGACCTTAGTATTTATTTCCCTCACCACCCTATTCGTAAAGATATTAAGCAGCCATGGTGTCTTAACACACCCTTGTCACAGACCCACCTTCTCTTGGAGCCAATCATCCCCCTCTCTTTGCAATAGCATACACACCTTACCCTGGTAGCTTTTTTCCCATGTCACATGTTTATAATACCTTCCACAAAACCTGTTATCAGCCAGATCATACACTTTCCCCAGATCCATAAATGCTCCATACCAATCCTTATTTTTCTCATTTTTGAGGAACTGCAATCCCATTTACTCCATCCACCTTGCTATGCTTCAACTTAGATATTATGAAAGGCATTCACCCCCGCATCTCTTTTCACCAAACCACATGCCATGACTCTTTTGCTTTGCGTACTTCCTCATCCCTAACTCCCTACATCTGTCACCTTATCATCTAACTCATTCAGCAGTCTCTCATCATACTCACCCCATTTCTGCTTCACCTCTTTTTTCCTCCCAGCCGACATTAACCCTCGTGGATCAACACTTATTATAAAACAAGACTTAATCTTCAGGAAACAGGACTGCAATACTAGTGTATATCATTTTGACTTACAGGGATACATACATTTTCCTTTCAGCGATTCTTAAGCAACCGGACTCAGCCTTCTAGAGACATGACTACCAAATAGAGTACATCCAGACCTCTAGCATTTTAAAACTTAAGGCCCAGAACTACATTTCTTTGGTGGTATTCTTATTCTATGGTACAATGTGTTATATCGACTATTTCTAACTCAGTCTTTTCATTGGGTTCATAGAGACTCCTTGGTACCAGAGTTGGGCTTGATAGTCTGTTCTGCTTTGTTCACATTTTTTCTAACCAGGGAGGGTCATAAGGCTATATGTGAACCCTTATCAAACACTTCCATTGTATTTAGTGCCCTGCTAGTTCTGGGAATAGGAAGCTCATTATGTACCCAAATAGATCGCTTTTATCATGGGCTGGTTCACTTTCTGTATTAGTCTCAGCCCTATATAATAGCTCCTTGCCAGTTGTAGAGCAGTTTGTTGAATAGCATCATGGGTAATTTTCAGATTTTCTTACAAGTTTTATTGACTTCATATCTTGAAAAGAAGCAAATAGCTGTTTTTCACTTATTGACGTATCTATAGCACTTCAGTAGTCTTTGCATCTCTTTTGTATATTTTAGCCACCTCAAGGGATGTCCTTTATGCAGAGTACATAACACAACTTCCAATAATCTGTGCATATGCTTAGATAAATAGTTTTCTTGAGGATGATGAGATGTATAAAACTTCATAATATTAAACTGTGCACTTAAAAGTTCTAAACTGTTGGGCTGTAAACTTTTTACTGTTGTTCATAAATAGATAAACTAAAATCTCACAGATAATGGTGAAAACATAGACTTCTGCTCTCTTATTCCTTCTTGTATAAAAATTTACACATCTGTAATCATCTAGGATTCTCAGCACATGATGATAACCCTAAGTTCCATTACACTTCAGGGATAATGATATTTTTGCTAAAAGTTGAGTTATTGGAGGTAGCTCATGTTGTTTTTGCAAACCCTGGGTACCTTCTGATTGTTGGCATCTTATACAGTCACTTAAGTAATAAATCATATATCATCTAAGATTAAGCTAAAGGATATTTTTCCTACCTTAATGACCTGACTTGATCATGGGCTGATCTTAAGCTTCACCTCAGTTCATGTTGAACTACCGGGAGATACTGAAAATTTTCTATCCTTCCTTTAAACTAGTAGGTGTGATATTCCATCCTGTAATATGAACTGGTTCAGTATACCTCAAGGGTACCTTTGTGTGGGTGATGGCTGCTCCTCCTAAAGAAATTGTTGAAATATCTCCATCATCTTTCATCCTGCAATGTGCTGAGTTCTTTGAACATACCTAACCATTGCTTGTTGCTATCCAAACTAATGCTCTTATTTGTCTGCTTAGTTGATCAGCAACTACATTGTTCTCTTCTATTTTGTATTCTGTGACAACACTGTACTTTTGGGTCTCTAAAATACATCTGTTCTTGTGAGGTGAATTAACTTTCTTTTTGATAATTAATGCTTCGAAGTGATGATCTGTCATTAATACAGGATATATGACTGAATTATGTTTTAACTGTTTAAAGGCTTATTGCCAATTATGCATTAACTGTTCAAGGCTTATTGACAGTTATGTTTTAACTTTTCAAAGGCTGATTAACTATTATGTTTTAACATCCAAGACATTATGACAGTCATGTTGCAACTGTTTAAAGGCTTACTGACAATTCTTTATCCATTCAAGTTGGATAATATCAGTTAGTGAGGTAGCAGTTTTAGAGAAATCTTTGATATGCGTATGGTAGAAATCTACTTTTTCTAGGAATCTTGTGACTTCTTTAACATTGATGGATGGTTTCATGTTCACATCAGCTTCTATATTTTCAGGGTCAAGCTGACATCCATATTGCAACACTCTGTGACCTAGAAATATAACTGTCATTTGATGAAAATCACATTTACACTCACTCATTTTCACTCCATTATCCTCAAATAGTTGAAACAATAACTCCAACCTCTTTATAATTCTCAGAATAATGATGCTTACACATTGACGTCATCAATAGTTCTTTCAACTCAGTTTTTTGATGCTTGGTAAGATGTTTCCAGTCATACTGATCCAACAACTTTTTTTTTTTTAGGTTATGAGATATATGCAGAATCAGGATGTGCAGAATTCCTGGGTCTTAAGGTTACTGGAAATCTTTTTTACACTGCTAGCATTAAATGGCTGTGGACTCAGCACATTTATATTCACAAATTGCTGCTCCCTGTTTCAAGGTGACTGTGATCTCGCTAGAACTTCTTTACTTTCAGTAACTTAGCAACATAATAGAGTAGTGCTTTGCATGTTTTTAGCAATAGGGTTCACTTCTAGTGTCCTGGTTCTTTGTGAAACTTCATTTGTAATAAGCAAGTCTTATATGAAGGTAACTCCGCTAATCTGGTCAATGATTGATTAGGAGTGTTGACATTGCAAGTTTTTCATACAATTATCAATCATATATACATGGCTTGGCTAAGTTGGATAGGATAAGTGAAATTAGCCCCTGTAAAAGTCCCATGTTTCCAGTCTCAAGCCAAAGGTGTCTTAATCAGTAGATATTTACTGATTAGCAATTTTTTCTATACTTCATGTTTTCTCATTTTCACTTAAGTCGGGTAGCACCAAGAAAATGTAAATGAGCCTTTGAGGGAAAAAAATTCTCAGTTGGCTCCTTCCTCTGTTCCTTCTTTTGGAAACCAGTACAGGAAGGAAGGATTTCCAGCCCACTGCTCCCATCCACTGACATACAGGAGGTACATCCACCATGCTTAAGTAGCAAGTCAGACATCTAATCACAAAATACTTCATTTCTCCCTCAAAAAATAATTGTCTCATATTCTAGCATCACTAGAACTTTTCCAAGAGGATTTCATCAGCTTTGAAAATATCTCATCATCTTTTGAACTTCACCTGGAAGTTCCTTCACACAGTCTATTTTTTATTAGTTTGGTCTTATTAGGTAAACAACCTTGAAGAAGTTTAGTTTCTATATCTACATATTTACTTATAAATCTATTAATGGAAGCCATTGGGTCTTCACTAGTATCATATTTCTCCTCATTTGCCATAAATCTATTAATGGAAGCCATTGGGTCTTCACTAGTATCATATTTCTCCTCACTTGCCTGCCAAGCTGATGATAGGTTTGACATTTCCTTAAAACTTAATTCTTGAGATATTTCTTTCAACTCATCCAGGAGAAAATGCTTTTGCATTTCACCTTAGAGGAAATTAATGTAGCTAAAGGATTGTCTATGGACTTTATCATTTTGTGCATACTTGTACCTGTTCATAAAACCTAGCAAGTCTATTCTCTTATTTTTACACCATGCCATTTCTCCCACTGTAACATAGGAATGTTTCTAGGCTTAAGAAGATAGCTTCCATATCCCTGATTGTGTGGATGGTGAGTTAGCCAAATTACTTGACAATTCCTGAGAATGTTTACAGAAATCTTGAAACTGTTCACTCAGGTTATTAATGACATGAGCTTGCACCTTAACAAAAGTGAGCTCTTCAATCTTCCAGCTCATTCATTCTTTCACTACCCACTGTCTTGGAGAAAGCCAGGAGAACAGGGAGACAAAAAAGCCAGGAGAACAGACAGACCAAATTGGAGATTGAAGGATTGGATGAAAAAGATTGTGAGCAGTTGGGGCCTGAACATGCAGGGGTGGTGAAAGGCATGCACAAGATATAGCTGAAGACTATAGAGTGAATTGAAACGATGTGACATATTTGGGTCGACATTCTGTCAGTGGGCTGAATGAGGACATGTTAAGCATTTGGGGTAAACCATGGCAAGGTTTGTGGGGCCTGGTTGTGGACAGGGAGCTATGTTTTCATTTCATTGCTCATGGTAACTATAGAATGGATGTGAGCAGATGTGATTGTTTACATCCAATTATGTATTAGTCTTACATTATATAATAATGATTATTGACTATCTTGATTTTATGTAAAGGATATTGTATTGCAGCAATATATTTGTGTTTATGTAAATAATCACCAAAATTTCTGTCTCTTTAGTACGTGTGTAACACAATGAACCTCAACATGGCAGAGGAAGAGCGCATGTCTCCTGATTTAATGGGCAGTATGGGCTCAGACCTCCATCAGTCATCACATTCTCCATCTCCTGAGGAGCCTCGTGATCTGAGTTTTAAACGCAAGGTAAGAAGTTTTTTATCAGACTTATTTACCTCAGCCCCTGCCAGCAATGGTTGGTTTGATGTTTTAAGTTCAGTTACATTAATTCAGTTTAATATATATATATATATATATTTTTTTCATACATATTCGCCTTTTCCCGCGTTAGCGAGGTAGCGTTAAGAACAGAG
>JAYMFT010293049.1:0-10340 GCA_038088735.1 Panulirus argus | reverse complement strand
TCCTGTGATTTCACCATGTCACTTGAAGGTTAATGATAAATAAGGTTCGCACACACACTAAGTTTATTGAGAGTACATATGGCTTGAAGGAATACAGGCTATGTGTCTGTCCGCCACAGAGATTACAAGGCAACTGACTACAGTACTGACAAAATAATAGTAACGCCACAAGATAATAACAGTGACGCCACTAATGACAAGAGGGCTGCACTGCACTTGGGTTCGCACGTACAGCCATGGCAGACATAGTTATGCATATGTGTCTGTTCACATATCCACACCTCCCTCCCCCCTTTGCACCTGAAGCAGAGGTGTAAGCGGTTAGTTTCTGAGCCTTGGTGACCTGTGTGGGGTGTTGGAGGGCTGGTCTGCCATTGTCAGTGGTACTGAGGACTGGGAGCAAGGGACCACAGGGATGTGGGGGAGAGGGTCAGCACTGGGATCCAGTATGGGGCGTAGGAAGCGATGATTACACCACCAAACACAGCCGCTCGGGAGCTTACCTCATAGTCGAGGGTTCTGTTGCTACTACGGCCCATGACCACCCCGACCTTGTCCCAGTGGTGGGTGTCCGAATTTTGAATCCTGACATGGTCACCCATGGACAGTCTGGGAAGGGGACGGGTGTGGCTGTTGTAATGGGCCGTGACTTGGTCAGTGTGGGCGACGGCACATCGGTCACAGTCCTCCATGTGTTCTTGCCACTCTGCGGTGAAAGAGGAGGGGTGGGCAGGAATGCACGTATGTAGTGGATGGCCATATAACACTTGGGCTGGTGATCTTCCTGTGGTGGTGGGAGTGTTCCTGAGTTCCAAGAGGCCCCTGTCAAATTCCTCAGAGTCAATGTTACCTGAGGGGGCTGTCTTCCTAATGAGGTGTTTAGCAGACTTGACAGCCAACTCGGCATGGCCGATGGACTACAGGTAGTGTGGGGAGGAGATGACGTGGTGTACTCCCTGTTTGACAAAGGCTTGTAACTTGGAGCTAGTGAATTGAGGCCCTCCGTCCGTCCTGAGGAGGAGTGGAACACCAACTTCCCTGAAAAACCTGCAAAAGGCCCTGATAGTATGGGAGGTAGGAGTGTCGGTGCCACAGGGGGCGATGGTGTGCCAACCAGGCAGTTGGTCCGCGATGACCAGGAAGGCTTTTCCACCCATGGTGAAAAAGTCCACGGAGACCGACTCAAACGGTCTGGTGGGGACATCATCTGACAGCAGAGGCTCCTGTTGTTGGCTAGGCTGCAAGGTCTGACATGGTTCACAAGCTTGAATGGTGGTGGTGATGTCCGCATCGATTCCTGGACAAAAAACGGTCTGTCGAGCCCTGCGGATAGTTGCCTCTAACCCACGGTGGCTGCCGTGAAGCCTGGTGAGGATGCAGCGTCGGTGAGCTGTGGGGATGACAATCCATTGGTTGTATAGAACCAACTCACCATCGGCATGCAGGTTGTTCCGTAGTTTCCAATAGAGGAGTACGGACGTGTGGAGCTCATACCGATTGGGCAGGAACCCTGACATGACATAAATGAGTAGGCAAACGTAGTCCTGTTGATCCTGGCTGCGTCGCGGAGTTCCTGTAGGCTCTGGTCCGGTTCTTGGTTCAAGTTCTTGTAGGCTCCGGTCCGGTTCTTGGTTCAAGTTGTCGATGTCCTGGTTGATATCAATGTTAACCACTCATCTCAGGTTCGTGGCTATGTCTGTACAGAAATTCTCATCCTCAGGGGTCAGATGGCTGACTGGTGCTCGCGACAGAGCATCAGGAATTGGCAGTAACTCCCTGGAGCGCCACACAGCCATGAAGGGAGACTGAGAGACTTTCTCTTTGAGCCTTTGTAGATGAAGGTTCTCCACTGCGTCGAGTGTATAACTGTTGAGTATAGGGATCAGCGGGCGGTGATCCATAATCAAAGTGAAGTTGGGTAGTCCCATCAGGTACAACTTGCACTTGGACATGGCCCAGGTGGAAGCTAGGAGCTCTAGTTCAATAGTATCGTAACGTGTTTCTGCATTGGTTAGAGATCTGGAGCCACAATAAACTAGACAGATTCGTCCTTGGCCATGATCTAGTAACAGAGAGTAGCCTAGTCCGTGAAGTCTTGATGCATCATTCTGAAGTAGGACTGGCAACGCAGGGTCAAAATGTGCCAAGATAGAAGGCTGAGAGAGCAAGGTCTTGGCACGACGGAAAGCTTCATCATGGTCCGGTGTCCAGGTGAACACAGACTTAGGGCTAAGTAGCAGGCGTAGGGGCTGGGCTGCAGCTGCAATGTGTGATGTGAACTCAGCCAGCTGGTTCACCAGACCCACGAACAAGCAAAGGTTAGTAATGCTGGCTGGAGTGGGGAATTCCTGAATGGCGCGGACTCGCCCGGTGTCTGCTGCTACCCCTGCGGATGAGACATTATGTCCACAGAAGTGAACTTGGGGTTCCGCCAAGGTGAACTTGTCTCTGTTCAATGTGATGCCATTGTCTCGGCATTGTGTCAACATCTGGTGTATCCGCTTGACGTGGGTTGGGAGGTCATCGTCATACAACAAGATGTCGTCCACCACTTTCACACAATTTCCTACCCCCTGAAGAGCTCTGTCTCCACGGAGGCAGTATGCATCCCCTGTGGCCGAGAAGCCCATGGGGCCATGGCAGTGGACGTACTGGCCGTACGGGGTAATGAAAGTGGTTAAATGCTGATCCTCCTCGACGAGCTCTAGTTGCCAGTAACCGTGGAGTGAGTCAGCAGCGGTGAAGAGGCAGGCAGTGGGGCTAACAATGCGGACGGCATCAATAGGCGACGGGGCGGAGTGCATGGGGCATGAGACTTGCGAGTTAAGTTCTGTCAAGTCGACTGTGAGCTGTACACTCATGGCCTTGGGTACAATGACTAGCAGATGGCACCAATCTGATGGGTCGTCTCCAGCAGGTTTAATTATGCTCTGGCTTACTAATGACTGGAGTTCATCTTGCACTTGCTGCTGAAAAGCAAGTGGTATACATCTCGGTGTATGGACTGCAAAGGGGACAGCTCCCTCCTTCAAGTGAATCCTCGTTGGTAGGCCCATCATAGGTCGGAAAGGAGTGTTGTGAAGGTCCTCCTTTGACACCAGAACGTCCTTGAATCCCTTGAGAGAGTACTGCTTGGGAACTGCTGGAGATGTAGAAACGTCAGGTGGGAGTTCAGTACAGTGGTTAACATACTGTATGTGATGAATGAGCCTGGGGAACTCCTCTGGGATAATTCCCAAAGCCTTGCAGTGACCGAAGAACGAGAGGGGCATCAGGACTTTCTTGTGAACCTGTAGTTTGGCCCTGCAAGACCTCTTACCAAGCTGTAAGGTTGTGGCGAAAACTCCCATGGCAGGTGACATAAAGCCATCAGCCGTGCGGGTAGCAGTAGCTGGTAGATCCCGGAGAATGTTGCTCGGTATGCCCAAGGCAGTGAGGTGACGTTCGTCAATGATAGTAACTTCTGTACCCGTGTCCGGCAACATATGTAGCTGCGA
Organism: Panulirus argus; assembly: GCA_038088735.1. Taxonomy (NCBI): domain Eukaryota; kingdom Metazoa; phylum Arthropoda; class Malacostraca; order Decapoda; family Palinuridae; genus Panulirus; species Panulirus argus. The sequence continues at coordinate 6,843 of JAYMFT010293049.1, read as the reverse complement.
CGAGGTGTTGCTGTAGGTGACATGGATACAGACAGGTCTGGGGGTGGCGGTCTAGGAAGGTGATGCATCCTCAGGGTGTGAGACGTCAACCGCACATAAGTTAGCAGGCGGCGTTTTACATGTGGGTGGGGGTGACGGTGACTTCTGAGAACCAGCTCTCTTTTTGACCTGGCAGCACTTATCATAGTGGCCCATCTTCTGGCAGTACCTGCATTGGGCTTCCTTTGCTGGGCATTTTTGTTTCCATTAACAATGGCCCTTAAGCCTGCAGTTGGTGGAGGTAGAGTTACTGGCAGGGCACTTGGAGGAGCTGTATTGTCAGCCACACGAGGAGCAAGGCTGGTTGGTGTAATGCTTGTCGTGGAATCCTTTCGATGGGTCAGGGCCGAAGACTGTCATGATTTCTGCCTTCTCTGCTGCCTCTTGTATGCGAACACCGCACACATCTGGCTGGGGGAGGTGTGAATGGCTGACGCCCTTGTCTGAGTGACTTCAAATGACCTGCAGCATGTGATGACGTCGTTGAGGGAGGCATTGGAGTCAAGAGCTATGAGGCGTTGAATGAGGTCTTTGTGTCGGACACCCATAAGAATTACCATTTTCAGTTGTGTCTTGGCACAAGTGACAGAACAGCCGGGACACAGGTCCACTTCTTCAGCATAGCTCTTGAGTCTCGTGTAAAAATTTTGAAAATTTTCACCCTCCTCTTGACGGCAGCACAGAAGTGACCGGCATCGTAGTGCCTCATTACATTGCCCTTTGAAGTATTCCTGAAGGGCGTCAAGAACTTCATTAGTGGAGAGGGTTGTGTCAGGTGGAATACCCAGAGTGTGTTCTAACACTCGCTGGGCGTCTAGAGAGATTGCCATCTGTAGCTGAATAACCTGTTTGGCCGGTGACAGCTTCTGTAAATCTGTCATGGTGGCGTAATCTGACCACCGTCATCACCATTCCCGAAAATCTTGAAAGGTGGAGTCAGCCTGAAGCACTGGCAGGGCATGGGCCATAGGATTTGTTGCAGATGAGGCAGTTGTCTGAGGTGTCATCGAGTTGTCTGAGGTGCAGGTGTCGTGGTCAATGGTGCAGTTGGTGGACTCGCCGTGGAAGCTGTGGAAATGACACTGACGGTAGCTGGAGTCATTGTCATGGGCGAAAGGGACATGAAAGGGGTAGCCATGGGGTCCAGGTCGGTCGTAGAGTGAGCCTGAACTGGGTACGCAGGTTGGGCAGGAACACTAGCTGCTGGAGGTACCCCAGGTGCTGCAGTTGTCTGGTTTGGTGCCTGGAGGGTCTGGAAGAGCATCATGAACTCTTGCCTTTCTTGGCGTCATCGCTCCTCGGCTCGCAACTCCGCAACAAGTCTGGTCTCCTCAAAATACCGGATCATGTGGAAGAGATCGGCGCTTGGAGGATGCTGAATGGTAGAGTGAGCAGAGAGTGGAGGTGGCCCGGATGAGTGCAGGGCTTGTGGGGTGTGTAGCCCCACTGTCGGTGGGGGGGGCTTGTGGGGTTGTCATACTCAGAGTGTGGGTCCTGGGCTTTTGGGGTGTTGCAGGACTCGTCATGAAAAGGTAAGTTATCCATGATGTCGGTGTTCAGGGTATAACCAACTCGGGAATGTAAAACTGCAGGAGAATGAAAGTGTTTTTATTGTGCAGTCAGTGTTACCGAAAGCGCGAATATCCATGTGTCTGTATGTGTGTCTCTAAGAGAGAGAATGGCTGGGAGGTGGAGCCAGTTGAGTGGGCGGAGCCAGACGGGCGAGGATAGAGAGCGCCAGTCTCCCGGTAGATGCGTTGACGGGAGGTTGTATCACTGCGAGCTCCACACTGGCTGGGAGGGAGAGGGTCCCCTCAAGGTGATAACTGTGGCCTGACCCATAGAAAAGAGCTGCACCATCGAGACACACACAAACGAGCACTGCACTGGACACTAGAACACTGACCACTGCACTGCACTGCACACACTGCACTGAGTCATGAATAACGCATTTGACTGTCAATGTCGCACTGTGCAGGTAATCCCGGGGCCGCAAAGACGATGGCATCATTGGGTCCGACCGGCTTCAAACCACTGTTTTAACCCAGTGTGCGAATTCACTGTGCCATGTTGACAGGGAACTCACTGTGTCCTGTGATTTCACCGTGTCACTTGAAGGTTTATGATAAATAAGGTTTGCACACACACTAGGTTTACTGGGAGTAAAGATGGCTTGAAGGAACAAAGGCTATGTGTCCATCCATCACAGAGATTACAAGGCAACTGACTATAATACTGACAAAATAATAGTAATGCCACAAGATAATAACAGTGTTGCCACTAGTGACAAGAGGGTTGCACTGCACTTGGGTTTGCACATACAGCCATGGCAGACATAGCTATGTATATGTGTCTGTTCACATATCCACACCTACCTCTCCAGCAACCTCTTCTAAGCATAAATATTGGCACCTGAATAAAGTTGACTGGAATAATTTATGTAACTTCTTTTCTGACTTTCCTTGGGTAAATTACTGTCTCGTTTGTGGTGATGCTTCTGTCTCTAACAAACGCATAGCAGAGGTTATTCTTGCGGGATTGGAAGCATTTATCCCTTCTTCCTCCAAGACTACTTCATCCAATCCATGGCTTAACTGTTCCTGTTCTGAGACCATTCAGACAAGGGATCAGGCATATCAGGCTTGCAAAAACTCTCCTTCCTCTGGCTCCCATTCAGCTTTTATCACTGTCCGTAATCACTGCAAGCATGTTATCTGTGATGCAAAGCATTCCTTTATACAAAGGATGTGTGATAACCTCTCCTCGTCATCCACTAACAGGTCTTTCTAGTCTTTAGCTAAGGGCATCTCTAACAACTTCTGTCTCCCTACCTTTCCATAACTTTTCACCTTCACTCTTCCATCCTGACAGTTCTAAAGCTGTCTCTCCTGTTAACTAAGCAACTCTCTTTGGTTCCCATTTCTCCTCTAACTCCACCTTGGATGACTCTAACATTCCTTCACACACTGATGCTACTCTTACTAATCCTATGCCTCTTCCCGTTATCTATTTTCGGACTGTCCGAAAAGCGCTTCTTTCTCTGGACACAAGCAAGGGTTATAGTCCTGGTGGCATCCATCCCTGTGTACTGAAAGAGTGTGTCTCTGAACATGCACCTGTGCTTCCTCAACTGTTCCGTCTCAGTTTAAAAAAAAAAGCTTTCCTTCTTGGAAACATGCATTGATACATCCTATCCCTAAGGAGGGTGACCGTTCTAACCCCTCTAACTATCATCCTTTTGCTTTGACATCTACCATTTCCAAAGGCTTGAATCTCTCCTCAACTACCATATCCTTAAACACCTAAAAAATCAAAATCTCTCTGATCACCAGTATGACTTCCGTAAGGCAAGATCCACTGGTGATATTCTTTCCTATCTTTCTAATGTCTGGTCATCATCACTGAAAAATTTTGGGGAATCATATGTAGTTTTCCTTGACATACCTAAGGCTTTTGAGAGGGTGTGGCATCAGGGTCTCATCTCTAAGTTACCCTCTTTTGGCTTCACTCTCTCACTTTGCTCCTTCATATCTAGCTTCTTCTCCAGTCAATCTATCTCTGTGGTTGTTGATGGATCAGCCTCCTCCCTTTTCTCCATCAACAGCAGTGTCCCTCAAGGTTCTGTCCTGTCCCCTACACTTTTTCTCCTTTTTTTTCAACTATTTCCTCTCCGCAAATAATCCAATGCACTCCTATGCTGATGACTCAACACTGCATTCATCCACGTCCTTCAATTCTGCTCCCTTTTCTCTCACTCGATAATCATCTTGTCTTGACACGGCTTCTTCAATAAACTCAGACTTGGACAGGATATTTCAGTGGGGTACACAAAATCCTGTTAAGTTTAATGCCTCCAAACTCAATTTTTACCCATCTCTCTATCGAAAACTCGTCACAACTCTAGTCTCTCCTTTGACAGTTATATAATTCTACCTCTTGACTCAGTGAACATACTTGGTTTCACTGTAACATCCACTCTTTCTTGGAAACCCCACATTATGGGAATAGCTAAGTCTGCCTTTAAGAAACTGGATCTCTTGTTTAGATGCCAAAACTTCTTCTCTTCTGAATAGATGCTCCGTTTACACAAGGGATTGATTACTCCTTGTATGGAGTACTGCTCTCATATTTGAGGTGGTTCTAGCTCTCTTTCCTTACCTAACAGAATCGAAAGCGATCAGACATATAAACTGTCCCAGGCTATCTTCCAAACTTGACCCCCTTGCCCTGTGCCACAATGTTGGTTTACTTTCCCTCTTCTGTAGGTATTACTTTGGTCTTCGCTCCAAAAATCTGGCTGCTTGTGCGCCACCACCACTAGCTAAACCAAGTAATACTCTGCAAGCTGCTACGTCACATAATTATTGTATGGCCATTGGCAACTCAAGGGTGGGCCATTCTGATACCTGCTTCTTTCCCTACACGTCCAAGCTTAGTAACTCTCTACCTTCCCAAGTCTTTCCCAATAACTATGACCCTGCACATTTCAAAAGACAGGTCTTTCACTTTCTCAAAAATTGGTAAATACTTTCCTTTGTCTTTTATTTTTCCTTTCCATAATCCTCTATACATTTCAGTTAAGGCCCGGCCTTGATGTGGACTTTTGTTTGTAACAAGAGGGTTAAAAGAAAAAAAAAAAATACAACCTAGAAAACAGCATATGTCAAAAGACCATCCAAATCCACTGACCCAGAATCTCTTGATAGTTATCGCCCTGTTCCACCACTCCAAACCCAAGTCCAAATCACAAAAATTTTGTCTAAATGAGCCTAACTGACATCACTGATTCAGCAGATCCTTAATGGTTTGGAAACATGAAATCTTCCTCCACCAATCACTGCCTTGTCAGAATCCTTGACTTCATTTACCAAAACTTGGAGAAATGCAAGACCTCAGTGGCATTCACCTTCAGTGACTTCATTAAGGCTTCCGAGTTGCTGAGCAATAACATCATCATTAAGAAAGCCGTCAAACTGGGACTACAGGGGTGTCTTGTCTTGTGGACGGTGGACTTCCTGAACGGGCAACACTAAGTCATCCATATAGGGTAGCCACTTCAACCTTACCACCCCTAAAATGTAGAGTACTACAGGACACCAAGATAGATCCGTTCTGCTTCCTCATCCTTATTAATAATCCCCTCAGGGACACAAACCACCTCTGGAACTATGTAGATGACGCCATCTATCAACAACTCTCCAAATTTCAGTACCCTTTAGCACATCAACAACAACCTTTGGGGGTGGACTATGGCCAATTAACACACTAGATCCTGACATCCTCCAGGTAGTCAGAACTTCAAACTTCTTGGTGCCACTACAGATGACAGTATAAACTGGAAAAGTCATGTCAGCACTATCATTACATCTTCCTCACACAGTCTGTATCTTTTCCACCAACTGAGATCACGAGGTATCCTGCCATTTGAGCTCAGGGATGTCTATACCATCTCCATTCTACCTAAACCAACTCATGCCTCCCCAGCTTGGTTCTCCTCACTAGCAACCAGACAAAGTAATCAAAAAGGAAAGTGCAGAAAAGACAATGTAGAATCATCCTTGGAACATTTTACACTACCAATCAAGGGGCACTCATTTTGTTGAACCTGCCCACCCTCTCCAATCAACTCTGGCATCTCACAGGGTAGCTTGTCAATAAACTGCTGACACACCCCCACCAAGGAGACCTCTGCTCCCCTAACATCCCAAATCCACAGACAGCTGTTCATCACCACAATCAGTTTGTACCAATCAGAGCTTGTACAGTTCTACATTTACCATTGTGAACGTCACAAACAATCCATGAACAAGCGCAAGTAAGAAAACAGCTCAGTTTTCTCTAAGTTAAGATATGTGAAGTGTTCAACTGAGAGCATAAAGTATAAACCATAGAATTTCTTGCATATCTGCCACCTTGACTTTGTAGATGTACCTCAACCATATGCTTATCCAAAGCATAGAGATATTCAACCCACCTTGACCTTAAGCTCTTTTATGATTTGTTAACAAGTTACAATTATCACTTCCTAGTTCTGTAATATCTGTAATACCTCAACAATGTATTTTCAGCCAAATAGCTGCTTAAATTCAATAAAATGTTATTCATTTAGTTACTCATAAGTCACCCAGACTTGCCTTTGCCTAAATCTTTTATGGCACCATTATGCTGAAAGCCATTTACATGCGCTTAAATTAATAACAAACCCCAAGCAAGGAGAGATTTGAAGCAATACACAGAATGTGTTGCTTCAAACTATATAAAAGCATGCCGACCCCTAACCTGTCATTTTTCTTGTAAACTGCATAAAATCAACCCTGCTGAACTAGTTTAACCAGACATTTTTTTTTCAAAACCTAGTCAAATTAAGGAGGTTTTTTTTTAAGCTCATATGAATCTTCAGAAACTGTTATTCCCTTTTTCATGTATGACATAGAACACACTGCCCAAAATATCAGCTCAAAAATTCTTTTAATAAAATGATCCCCCTTAACATCTAACCAAAAGCTCTTGTTTTCAGGTTTTTCAAAATCTTTTATTTATTTTCAATTATACTTGATCACCGTTTCCCATGTTAACAAGGTAGCGCCTGGAAACAGACGAAGAAAGACCAATCCACTCACACACCCATATATATATATATATATATATATATATATATATATATATATATATATATATTTATTTTTTTCCACACATATTCGCCTTTTCCTGCATTAGCGAGGTAGCGTTAAGAACAGAGGACCGAGCCTTTGAGGGCAAATATATACACATATAAACACACATATACATGTATGTATATATGTA
>JAYMFT010293038.1:0-10340 GCA_038088735.1 Panulirus argus | reverse complement strand
TATATATATATATATATATATATATATATATACTCAACTTCAGAGAAAAGAAAGCAACCTTGGAGTAAATAAGATTAGGTACTCACCACCACTTCACAGTACGTAAAGCTAACCTTATGACAGGCTGAAGGAAAATGAGGTACTGATACCAGGAATAATGGCTGATGGAACACATACGTTTAAACTCTCTCAACCCCGGAAGTGTATCAGGTTAAATAAAACTTAGTTATTTTACGAGATTATTTCTAAGTCACTACAAAGGGATGTAGGGCAAGATGAAAATTTACCTGGTTTAACGAATAAGTAGAATAATCATTTTCCTCTAACAAAGCACGTGATATATCAAGGTCGATGAAAAAGAGGGAATGATATGGTTTACGCCATGTAATATTTGTCTTATGTCTTTTTTGCTGTCAGTCATCAGGTATCTATAATCAGTGAATGAATCTCCTAGACAACTTAAAAGTTTCTTGCTTGACTTGCTTCGTAAAGTTATCGAAAGATTTTTCACCTGAATTAACCGATTTGCATATCTGGAATACAAAGCACACATCTGAGGGTTTCCAGAACTTGGATCGGTCATCGTCTGACTTGGTTGGTCCGGCTATGGTCTTCAGGCGCTGACCCTATTGTGGCAAGGCTTGGTGAACTTTGGGCGACAGATTGGTGTACCACCGGGCCACAGGATGACCCTGATGAGGCATGGGCTGTCGTGAATCGACAACTCATAGTGATCATATGTCGCAGCCGCGCTGAATGCCACCACAATCTTCTCCGGAAGGTGTACACACTTCACCCGTGGTACTGTATGTATTGTGGTCTTTATCTACTCCTTGTTTCACGATGATAGTAACAAAACTTATATAAACCTTGTGCTGAAAATGTTCTTGCTACTGATAAAGTCGAATTCGTTTTTGTAGAAATCAAGGATAAGTGTCGAAATAACAGTAGGATTAAGTTTATAGGCCCCATCACAGACACCAGAGGTAGACAGACGAAAGACTACATGATCAAATAGCAGAAATCAGCTATGAAAGCGATTCGATCATAGTAAGAGATTTTAACATACCATTCTCTAAGTGTGAAGAATCCCTTTCCATAGTATCTCCGGGCTTGGACTTTACCTTAATTTGTTTGATAGTGCCCAAATGAATTTTTTTATGGTGAAGGTTCAGTCATGGACGAAAGTCCACATCAAGGCTGGGCCCTAATTGAAATATAGAGAGAATTAAGAAAGGGGGAAAACCAGACAGGGAAAGTATTTACGAATTTTTGAGAAAGTGAAAGACCTGTCTTTTGAAATGAGCCAGGTCAAAGTTATTGGGAAAGACATGAGAAGGTAGAGAGTTCCAAAGCTTTGACGTGTACAGAAAGAAGCAGGTATCAAAACGGCACACCCTTGAGTTGCCAATGGCTACACAATAATCATGAGATGCAACAGCTTGCTGAGTACTGCATGGTCTAGCTAGTGGTGGGTGTACACAAGTAGACAGCTCTCGTGAGCAAAACCCAAAGTAATATCTATAGAAGAGGGAAAGTGAACCAACATTGCATTGCAAGGCAAGGGGGTCAAATTTGGAAGTTAGGCTGGGACAGTTTATAAGTCAGATTGCTTTCGACTCAACTCTGTCAAGTAAGGACCTACAGCTAGAACCAACCCAAATGTAACAGCAGTACTCCAGACAAGTATGAATGGAAGTAAAAGTAAAGTAATCATGTCTGAAAGGTAGCACAGTGAAAGTATAGATTCTTTAAAACCGTATATTCTTTAAAACCGTATAGAGTGAAAAAAGAAAGTGTACTAAACTGTGCTATAGAAATCAGGGAAGAAAGATTGGAAAAGGCAACAGAATTTAAATATTTGGGAGCTATCTTGGGTAACTTTGGTGATATGGAAGGAGAAGTAAGGGAAAGAGCTGTACAAGGTAAAAGAATCACTAGGTCCCTTAACAGAATAATGAAGAGTACAGGTATAAATATGGAAATGAAGAAAGGATTTGGGGACAGTATAGTTCTCCTGACCCTGACCTTTACAGCTGAAACATGGAAATAGAATGAGTAACAGAGGTCCAGAATCCAAACCATTGATATGAGCTATTTGAGAGGAGCATGTGGTATGACTTGATGGAATGAAGAATGAAATGAGGGGGTGAATGAGATGTGGTATGGTAAGGGACGCAAAGGGAGTTAAATGTTGAGTGGCAGAGTGGGTGAAACATAATACTGTGAGATGGTTTGGGCATTTGGAAAGAATGGAAGATTGGGAGCTTGGAAGAAGAGTGGATGATAGTTCGATTAAAGGGGTTGGTGAGAAGAAGGCCACTTGTGACGTGGGGAAACAGAATGGAAGAGTACTGGAGGGAAAGAAATGGTGGGAAAATGTGTGGAATAGAGTATGCAAGAGTGGCATGTAAGAACAGGGATAACAGAAGACTCATTTCCTACGTCCACCCCATTGATGGGAGTTCCCAGAGGCAAAGGGCATTAGATATATATATAGATACATGCCTTGTGTTTCATATGCCAAATTGCTTTTTAAATTCATATACTTTTCTTAACAGAATTCATATATTTTTCTTGAAAAGTGTTTGCACTACCTGTTCTGCCTATGATCTCTTATTTTTTTCATTTTGCTATCATATCCATTACATTTTATTAGTTTAATAATTTCATTACATCCACTGGAAACTGCTAATACATAAATGAATGTGTTACTTATGTTATCAATACAATTTTGAGACATTTCTTTCCAAGAAGACATAAATGTTCATGATTCAATTACAGTCTTACTATGCAATGAAATTTCCTCTTGACTCTTAACAGACACATTTGGTTTATTATCTTTCTTATCCAAAATCCTTTATATTTCTCATGAATCAAATCTTTATCAGTTAAGTCTCAAGGTAATACTCAAGGTTAATTTTCATAATCATTTTTTTCTTGTGATTTCTCAAGTATGAACTAACTTGTTGGTTCTTTATGTGTTTGTTTATTCTAGAATTGATAATCCTTCTTCTTATGCCATTTTGAAATGCTAGAATAGTGATTAATTTCTAATTAATAATACAGAAAGCTAATGGCAAAAGAAACATATAGTGTTACTAAAGTATTATGGGACTTCATATCAGGATACAAATTAAGTCAAATGTGTTTACAACTATTTTTGTTTTTGTATGACTAATTTTCATGATAATCAGTAGTCTTCTAGGCTATAAAAATTATCTCTCCACAATTGCTATTTCTTAGTATTATATCCATATAAGAGCTTCCTGTTTTATAGTATTTTTTTTTTGTCAATTGCTTGGTCAGTCTATTTAATATAATATTCAGTAAATCTTAACATTATTCAACAGACATTTCCTGTGAATCCAGGGACTGGTTTCCTTTATTTCATCATTTCACCACTTTTTCTACAAAAACTGCACTTAGTAATTCCTAATATTTATTTCCTTTTCCTTAAAAAGCAATGTTATTTTTTTTTCTAGGAGAGAGAAAGAGGGTACCTTGGTCAAGATTTTGTCACAACAGCAAGGTTAGCATGTAACACTCACAATTGTCCTGTTTGTTCAAAAATTCTGTTTCAATCATATCTCTTATCACTTGCCTTGCTTAATGTACAATGCTACTACTTTTTGGCAGATATTCCTTTGGCATAGCTGTCAATTTGAGGTTCAGTCACTGATGTCTTCAACCATTAGTCCTATCTTCTTTTGAAAGTTTCTGTAGTCACTCTGTGTATGTTTCTCAACTCTCCAAGTATCTTGTTACAAAAGCATTCTAGCTTTATCACTGGGATTTGCGTATTTTTGTCTGATATCTTTCAAGTGCACTTCCAGGAATTACCCAGACACACTGATTCTGTATCATCCTTGCTGGGTTGCTTTTAGGTTTAAAACATTCCTCTGTTTGTTGCCAAGAATATCATACCATGTAAATCTCTCTCTCTGCCATTCTAAATATTGCTGTTCTAGTTCTTTTCATCATTTATGGAAGTGAATAAGCTACATTTATGGAAGTGAATAAGCTACAGTCCATTCATTTACTGTCATCCATACAACACAGCAGTATTTTACTTTCCTTCTTTTGTACACATTAAACATTTTCATCATTAATTTGTCTCTTACTGTAAATGTTCTTAACATCATAGTACTCACTGTTTGGACCAAAAGCTCTATTACTCACTATTTGGACTGAAAGCTCTACTACTCACTACTTGGACTGAAAGCATTATCTTAATGTGTTCCTTAGAGAGAAAGAGAGAGAGAGAGAGCTAATGGTCTTACAACTCAATTTACAACCGGCCTTGGCAACTACTGATGGCAAAACATGAAGTTCATGTCAAAACTCCTTGTTAGTAACTTTGGTAGAGGATATCTATGGTCAAACGAACTGACCTTGTCTGTCTTTGGATCCTACATTCTTTCATCTTGTTGAAAGTTATAGTTTGGTCAGGTAAATACAATAAATGCTGACCAAGTTATTCCACTAATGCCTTGAGTGAGTGACACGTACCTGCAAAGCAGGTGATTATTCCTTATCACCAATATCAAAACTAACCTGAATATATAAATAGTGTTGCTCTATAAACTTGTTGTTCCACTAATGCCTTGAGTGAGTGACATGCACCTGCAAAGCAGGTGATTATTCCTTATCACCAATATCAAAACTAACCTGAATATATTAATACTGTTGCTGTATAAACTTGATCCAAGTAAATATCACTAGCCAAGGATAGTTAAATGGTGACTGCAACTCATTCAAGCTACTGTCTGAAACTTCCTGTCAGCTACACGAAGCTAAAGACAATCAGATTTCATAGATTTCCATTTACAATATGCCAGTCTAGGTAGTCCACTAGCTTGAGAACATTTCTTGAAAATACACTGCAAACTCTTCCCCAAGACATATTTGCAATCTGGAAAAATACAACTCCCCAAGTTCATTCTGCTGACATGAAAGGCCTCTATCATTAGACCTTACCTAAATTTTGGAAAGTTTTTAAAACAACAAAAATATGACAGAAACTAGTATTCAGCTCATAAGCTATGTGCAGTCCTATAGACAGTATATCAGATGGCTGTTTTATCTCTTTGTGAGTTGTGACTAAATGGGCTGCAGTTTCTACTAGCCCATGGCAGGTGCATATTCTAATGAAGTATTTTGATTCTCCTGTTAAATTCTAAACACCTTGACTAAAAATGCATGCTTGAAAGCCTTGCCTTGACTGAGCAAGGTTTTCAAGCTTGCATTCTTCAAGCACTGTCATATGTATGATATCTATTTTATGGCAACCACTAATCCTCCAAAATACAGAAGTAACAATAAACAAGCAACACAAAATTACACAAGAACAATTGCTCACCCAGAACAGGATGTCTGCATCTTTACAAAAGTCTTTAATCACTCTTTTAATCCCAAGCAGACATGAATCCAGCTCACACCTTCTACACATCTTTAATGGACAACCGCTTCCACCAAACAAAAGACCAACCATTCTTTATTTATTTCATTTATGATTACCCCAATACCAATTTCTATGAAAGAAAGGTCATATTGTTACCCAGGAACTTTCAGGCTACTACAGCCCAAGGCTGCACTACTTTCAGTAGCAGAAAACTATGGAATCCTTCGGAGTAAGAAGTTCTTTGGCGAGATCATACTATCAATGAAACAGCCTTACTAAAGGTGACTTTTTTCTTGAGGTGTATTCCCGAGGTGGCAGAGTCTAGTAATCCCCCTGCATTCTAGGCATCACATATGACACACATAACAATCACTTCTTACAATAAATACATTATCACAAAAGCAACACACAAACTTAATGTCCTTAGGACACTAACTGGCACAAAATTTGGACCAGAAAACGAATCTTTCACCATCCTTATAAACAATTCAACCAAACCACTTTAAACTACACTTCACCTGCCTAGTCTTTCTTCCTCTCAAAAGCAGATACAACAAAATAGTGTACTTAGAGCAATCACTGGCTGCCTAACAGCCACAAACACTCAACGCTGATGTAGTGAAACAAAGATCCTTGCCATACACTCAATTCTATGTAACAGCACTGAACCTCTCCCATCCAAACTAACCCATAACAAACCACCTACCTCCAAGTTGAAATAAAAAGCTTGCCACTGCCTCACATTTAAGTAACTTCTATTCACAAATCCTGCCACCTGCAACAAATATAATACCAAAACAAACACACACTGAAATAATACACCTAGCATCAAACAACTACCTACCTGAAATTGTCTTTATAACTCCAAACCACCAGACATACACCCACCAAAAGCCACATGCCCCTCACAAACATGATTCACTTTTCTGTCTACACTCTATGTAGATATCACTCTTCCTACAACATTATTTCGATATTTTTGTAGACCACTCATGCCCAAGAAGCATCTTCCATAACGAAGACAATGAGCACTTACTACTTAACTGCACTGAACACTCTGCACATAGACTTATTCACAAAATCATTACACTTTATGACCTAAGGTCATGACCGGTGGATGTGGCTGGCCTCCTGAGTAATGCAGGAGCCTCAGAAAGATAGAAGGGACTCTTAGGGCAGGAAGTAAGTGAAGTTTAATTCTTTCTTTATAGGACAAAAGTAAAAACACATGTTATCAGTGAATCTTAATTCAAAACAGGAGAAAAAGCCAATGTTTTTAAACTGGTTCTAGGTATCAAGTATGATTTTCTTAATACAAACACTTTATAATACCTCTTTCTCTAAGTAACTAATTACAAACTAGACCTCTGGTACTATCAAGTTATAAATCAAAAGGATATATATAATTATCCATTTTCCTACCTGGTTCAGCATTTCCTTATCTACTTTTGAGTCAAGGGTAATGCTTATTTCTTCCACTGGTTGGGAGGAAACATTGTGTAGCACCACTGAGCACTCATGTGTCTCACCAGCAGACAAAGACAAATGCAAGTTTCCACACTCCTCACCAACTGGCCTCTCAACTCCTAAACTTCCAGTGTTGCTGTTGCCGGTCAGAATCTGTACAAGGAAATACAGTAATACAAAAAATATTATCCATTCATTTTCACCTGAATAATTTTCTATAACTAAATACAACAATCTAATAATGCATGACTCCCACAAAGGTACAGCATATATAATGCTCTTTTCATTACATTTCTGACAGCACTTTTGTGAATTAAATTTACAATCTAGAATTGTACCTCTCTTCATTATTGATAATTTCCTGTCATTCAAGTATTTGCCGGATCTTCCTAAAGTAATTATGTTGCTATCATCACACCTACATATTTAGAAACCTTCTCCCACAATATTCTGTGGTTTACTTTGTCAAATGTCTTTAAAAACTGAAAAACTTTATAAATTTATTACTTAAGAGGTCAAGCTAACTGGTCTGTACTGTTTTGGTACTGGCTTTGATTCATCTTTGTTTACTGGAGTTAGATGTCTTTTTGTGAATGTCTGCAATTTTTCTTTCAGACTTTGCCTTATTAATAACATCACTAATTTTCCTACTGATGTTTATGTCTTGATACCCACTAAACACAAAGCAAATAATCACATGAATCATTAAATACTTCATTACAGCCCTTATATGACCCCCAAATACCATTTCAAACCTAGATTTGTATTCACCTTTGAAAATAGTCCTAATACTGAGGTTATCAAACAAATCTATTTCCCTTTAAAAATCACCACAACTTCCAGGGTATTTCTTAGTCCAAAAAACTTTTTGTGATAAAACTAAAATATGAAATGCTTATATACTTGAAATAATCATGAAAAGTACCTCATAAGGCTTATCTAAGCAAATAGATACCCACTGAATTTGAAGAAAATAATCACAAGAATCATTAAGTACTTTATTCCTGAGGTTTCAAATAAATCTATTACCCTTCAAAAAATACAAAAAATGCTGGTATTAGTTCAGGGCATATTAAAGCCCCCAAAAGTTTTTCTAAAGCTGAAATACAACATAATGAAATGCTTCCATACCTGAAGCTATCATGAAAAATATCTCATAATGCTTCCTCAAGCAAACAGATACCCATTAAACATAAACCAAATAATCACAAGAATCTAAATACTTCAATACAGCCCTTAATGACATCGAAACAACATTTCTATCTCAGATTTGTAATCAGCATGAAAAACAGTCCTAATACCGAGATATTCAAGAAAATCTCTTACCCTTCAAAAAATATAGAAAAGTGCAGTCCTTATTAGAGGTATTTTCATAGCCTAAAACTGAAAGATAATGAAATGCTTCTAAGCTTGAAATGATCATAAAAAATATCTCATAATGCTTACCCAAGCAAACAGATACCTAATAAATGAGGCAAATAATGAAAAGAACCATTAAGTATAGGTGCATCACTGATTTTCCAGCAACAGATATCTGGCATCTCTTTTAGTCCAGACAAAATTACAAGATGGAATTTGAATTTCCTGCGGCTGCCAGACCAGTTTACTGGGCAGCCACAGATGGCGTTGTGTGTAGCACATGCTCACTTGGAGTGTTTACACTGCACTTGTTGGGGGTTATACCTCGATTTTGCAAGATTCTTTGCTCATTTTGCTAAAATTTAACCCTAGCTATGGCTTCTAAGAGAGATGCGAGTGTCAGTGATGGTGTCAAACATAATCAAGGGTCCATATTGATTCAAGAGAAAGTTGAACTGTTGAAAAAACTGGACTGTGGTGCTTCAGTGTGTAAGCTGTAACATCTATGGTATTGGTTCATCAATTGTTTATGATATAACGAAGCAAAGAGACAAAATATTGATATTCTATGCAGACAGTGCTTCCATCTAATATTTGTTTAAGTCTTTAACAGTCTATGGTGCTTCAGAGACAAAGGAGGTGTATAATTTGAGAGATGGAGGTGCGCTGATGAATTATTATTACATGTCCACGGCCGGACTGGAAAAATGGTTGAACCAGCAAGGCTTTGGAACCAAAGGTGCAGGAAAATCAGTGGTGCACCTGTACTTCATTACAGCCCTTAATGAACTCCAAGCACCATTTCAACCAGATTCATAATCAGCATGAAAAATACTCCTAATACTGAAGTTATTTAGTATATCTATTCCCGTTCAAAACACACCGAAAATAGCAGGTAATAGTTCAGGATATTTTTCTGTCCAAAAAACATTTTGTTTTCAAACTGATGTATAACGTAATGCAATGCTTATAAGCTTGTAGTAATCATGGAAAATATATCATAATGTTTCCCAAAGCAAACAGATACCCATTAGATACAAAGCAAATAATCACATGAAGCATTAAATACTTCAATAAAGCCCTTTATGACCCCCCAAAAATTTTTCAACCCAAAATTCATATTCAGCATGAAAAAAATGCAAATACTGAGGTTATCAAGCAAATCTATTGCCTGTCAAAATATAACAAAAATTGCAGGAATTAGTTCAGGGTATTTTCTAACCCAAAAACTTTGTCTTAAATTTGAAATAAAACAATGAAATGCTTCTATACATGAAATAATAATGGAAAATATCTAATAATGGTTCCCTAAGCAAACAGATACCTATTAAATACGAGGCAAATAATCATACGAATCTTTAAACACGTTATTGCAGCCCTTAATAACCCCCAACACCATTTCAACCCTAGATTCGTTTTCGGCTTGAAAAATATTCCTAACACTGAAGTCATCAAGCAAATCTTTTTCCCTCTGAAAAATACCAAAAATTGCAGGCATCAGTTCAGGGTATGTTTTAGCCTAAAAACCTTTAGTGTTAATATTAAAAAAATAACAATGAAACACTTCTATGCTTGAAATAATCATAAAAAATATCTCAAAATTCTTCCCCAAGCAAATAAACACTCATAAAATAGAAGCAAATAATCACAAGAATCATTAAATACTTCATTAAGGCCCTTAGGGACCCCTAAACACCATTTTTAACACAGACTCAAACTAAGCATGAAAAAATAGCCCTAATTCTGAGGTTGTAAACAAATCTATTACCCTTCAAAAAATAAAAACTGCAGGTATTAGATAAGAGCATCTAAAACAAAAAAAAAAATATATAGGGGAGAAAGAATACTTCCTATGTATTCCTGTGTGTCACAGAAGGCGACAACTGGGGGCAGGAGTAGGGGGCTGGAAACCCTACCCTTCTTGTATTTCAATTTCTAAAAGGGTTAACAGGAGGAGCAGTCAAGCGGGAAGTGCTCATCCTGCTCGAAGGCTCAGATTGGGGTGTCTGAATGTGTGCGGATGTAATCAAGAGGAGAAGAAAGGAAAGATAGGTAGTATGTTTGAGGAAAGAAACCTGGATGTTCTGGCTCTGAGTGAAACGAAGCTCAA
>JAYMFT010293037.1:0-14372 GCA_038088735.1 Panulirus argus | reverse complement strand
TGCCAGACAACCAGGTCATCATACACATCATGCCAGACAACCAGGTCATCATACACATCATGCCAGACAACCAGGTCATCATACACATCATGCCAGACAACCAGGTCTTCATACACTTCATGCCAGACAACCAGGTCATCATACACATCATGCCAAACAACCAGGTCATCATACACATCATCATACCGGACCACCAGGTTATCATTTCCTGCATGTTGGACACACAGGAAATTAAACATAGTCCAACTTAGATGCGTAGTGAAAGTCCTTCCCTCCCCCCTTTCCCTCTTCTTCCACTCTCTCTCTCTCTCTCTCTCTCTCTTTCACCATCACCGCCTTACCTTCCTCCAGAACACCTTCGGCTGCAGCGAGAGGAGTTCCCCCGAGAACCTGCTATAGGCGCGGCAGGAGAGCGTTAACTCCAGGAAGTAGGACTCAGGCAAGGAGTACCACCCGTGGGAGTGATTGGGCGGAGTGCTTCCCTCCACCCGCAACTCCACGTCAGACAGATCCACGTCTCCGTCCAGCCCTGTGGCACGGAGGCCCCCGTCATAGTCCAGCCCTGCAAGTAGAAGGAAACTCATCAGAAAGGCAAACTGGCGAGAGAAAGTGAGAGAGAGAGTGTGTCCCCATCATTGTTCAGCCCTGTGGCATTTAAATCCCCATTATATTCCAGCCCTTGCGGCAGAAAAGACCCCATTATATTCCAGCCCTTGCGGCAGAAAAGATCCCATTATATTCCAGCCCTTGCGGCAGAAAAGACCTCATTATATTACAGCCCTTGCGGCATTTAAATCCCCGTTATATTCCAGCCCTTGCGGCAGAAAAGACCCCATTATATTCCAGCCCTGCGACAGGTAAGTCCCCATAATAGTCCAGTTCTGCGTTTGGGAAGTATAAAGATCATTATGCCATCAGGGAATAATAAGAAATGTTGGGAAATAATGCTATGGAATTTTAGAGAATCGTAAACAGGTGTATGAATCACAAAAGTGAAATAAAGAACGTGTTTCATTTATGAAACAAAATATAGATTTCTCAATGATAAGTGAGTAGAAATATAAATAATGGAAAAAGCCTTACCTCCCGAATGACTTTGTTTATGAAGGACGCACTGGAAAGGGAGCCGGTCCGCGCATGCGTGCAGCTGGAACTCCTGACGGCGCACGTCCAGAGCAGCGCACTCTCTCGCCCACGGCTCCGGCAGCTCCCGCCACGTCACAAACTCGCTGGGCGCTGGGGAAATGGCTGTCATGATTTCAGTTCAAAGCTGAACTTTTGCTATATATCAAGGTTTTGAAGAACCACAGAACCAGTCGAAGACATGCCAAATGGTGTTAAGTATTTATCATGAAGGGTTTAACATGCAATTACTTAAAATCAAATAACATGCCCAGGATGGTCAAAAAAATTAATGTTATTGAAATAATACAAAAAGGTAAGTAGTAAATATTACCTGCACATTACATAGCACGTAACTAATACATGCCGAGTTATGACAGAGAAAGAAAAGTGGAAACAATATAATTTAGAGTTTTCGTAATTTCAAAAGTGTGAATCATTAGCTTTGTTTTACGACCTTGGTGGGTGAAGCCACGACATCATTGGTTGATCAATGTTTCCTGGTTTGTGATTGGTTGATTAGTGTGTGTGTGTGTTCCTAGTTAGTGATTCTTGTTTTACCATGATCAAATAGATCATCTTGTATATAAGAGCTTTTAAATGATCTAAGTTAGAGTGCCATTGATCAGAGTTCATGAAAGTGGTCAAAGTTGCCTGGTTGTAATACAAGATCATGAAACTGTTGGAAGTTGTTAGGCTACAGCTTAATTCGTCAGCCACGAGAGTAACTGGATTTTCAAAGTGACAGTTTGAGCAGAATTCATGAATTTGATGAAATTCGAAAGATCAGAATATTGGACATTGATCAGATGGGATTAAGCCGTTCATAAGATTGATAATAATTCGCAAGACTGGCCAGAATTCATTAATTTAGTGAGACTTAGTAATTCGAGCTCATGGGATTGATCAAAAGTGACTGAGGTGTTCGCAGGATTGATGACTGACTTCATGATTGATCAGAGCTCACAGAATTGATCACTGAATGAACAGTACCACTCGCAAAAATGTGTTAAGGTAAGTGTTCCAGTTTTGTCCCATATTTCATGAAAAAAGCAAGAGACTAATCAAAGTTCATGTGATTGATCGGAATTTTTCTATTAATGAAGTTCACGAAAGGTGTCACAGTTGACGAGACATCATAGAGTTGATCAAAAGCTCACTGATCAGTTTCTGGGTTTGTTTAATGGCTAACTTCTTTCACCAGGTAAACGTGAATGGCTGACATCGGTCATGTAGCAAATGGGTGAATGAGTGAATGAACATATGAATGTATGCATAATGATGATAATTGTAGATGTCAGTGATAAAGAATATATTGACATCAATGACGATTATTGTGATTTTAGATTCACAGTGAAGAAGGAAGGTGTTACTTTATAAAGAAATACACGCCTATGCATTGGGAGATGTGCAAAGAGAAAAATTAATTGAATTTTCGTGAAAAGACGAAGGTTAAGTCCAGAGGTAGTCACTGGAGCAGAGCTGTTTCTCGTGTCTTTGTTTTGTTCCAATAATGTTCCGAGGCTATAAATTTAATGCCGACAGTTGCATCCTTCTTCCATTGTGTAAAGGATCTTAAATGTGTGTGTAGGTTTATATTCTTGCTAAGTGAATAATATTTGTATGAATTCATTTCTAGCACTTTGATATTTCACTGACCCAACTGGTTTGTAAAGCAATGTTGTGGAGAAACAAGGGTTGCTCTCGTCATCGAATTAGGTGTTTGGAAAATGGCAGTTTGTGTAAGGATTAGCATCTCTTCCATCTGTCGCCCATTATCACCTTTGGAATTAACCTCAGGGAATTTTCATTTTGGGTTAGTAAGGTGAGGTAGGTCGGGTTCAATTTTTCCGAGTAAATATACTGGAAATGTTGAAACTCGTCTCACGATTCCCACTGAAGTTAGTGTATATTCCTTAACTTTCAAATTCTCATCACTAGTATGGGCATTTCTCAACACCTCCAACAGCTATTGTGCTATTGGGAAAAATAGAAAAATCCGAAAATAAAGACGAGGAAGGAAGGTAAAGAAATACCCCCCCCACCCCCGAATTACTGGAATAATGTTGATGATAATCCATTAATATTAACCAATACCTTTTCGGAAAGATAATAATTATGATAATTACAATTACACAAGTAATACCAGTGATAATCAACAATGATAGAGTAATAACAACGACACTGACGTCATTAACAAAAACGAGATACAATAACAATCATAGTAATCATAACAGTAATAATGATAGTGATGATAATCATAATAATAGTAAGGATGATTATAATAATATTCAAACGTTCATCGATTTACTGACCGACCGACGTTAATTAAATAGGTGTATTATTATTGATTGATAATTATATGCGTGTAGATAACACTACTACAGACACAAACAGGCAGAGAAAAGAAAATGGCATGTACTAATTTTCCTTGAGTAAGTCTTTTGAAAATACTTTGCCGAAGAGGGGAATAAAATATTGGAACAAAGTTCATAGATTACTAAGCAAAAATAAGACTTAAGGTTTGGATTATAAGAATCGTAAGATATAATTAGATATAATTCTTGAGGTATCGAAATTAGAATCTAAAATCACATTTAAGCTTATGAGCTAGCCCGACGCCTGATGTGAAATTCGCGATGGCATCTTGATGGTGGCGATGATACGTCGGCAGAGCGAAATATGTTTTTGTGAGAAGTGGCAGCGAGAACACGCTTGTGGGAAGTGCGTAGAGGCACTTAAACGTTGTGGACACACAGGGTGAGGTCGTCTCCCTCTCTCTCTCTCTCTCACACACACACACAGCAGACAAACACCCTGTTTTGGATGATCATGTCCAACCAGCCATTCTCTCTGTCTCCTGCACGTACCTCTCAACTCCCCGAACTCGTAAACAGGGCCCAGACAGTGGACGACCAAGGTCACCATAAATCGCAAAGAACATTCAGCCTTGTGTGCAACAACGTTACAAAAAAAAAAAATACAAAAAAAACGCAGTCAACTAACACTATATACTCTCAACGGAAAAATAAAAACGTTAGATAACAATATTGCCTGGAATATATTGAAATTAGAAAATATTTCGTCGAGAGAGAAGCACATGGAAATTAAGTTAATGGGAAGCAACATATATCGCCATGTACTCATGAGAATACAAAGATAATAATGATATATAATTATTATTTTAATATTACCAATGATGATGAATGATACTGATGATAATTCCAAAGAATTCCTCAAATGCACAAGACAAAGAGAAAATATGAGAGACACGGAACACGGGAGAATAAGCGATGACAACAAAGATTTTTTCCCTAGGGTGAGATGAAGTAAAGTAACAGGAAGTAACAGCTACAAGCTACTGAAATGTATAGTTCAGATCAGTCTAGAAGTAAATCGACTGGCCCCAGTCACCCAGCGTCAAGACCTTTGAAGGAAGTTAGACTTCAACTGATGTTTCCTCATAACTACAATAAATAACGAATCACGAAACGAGGTTAAGATACGAAAAGACTGGAAAGTGGGAAGCATCATCCCTATGTACACAAAGACATAAGAAATGTGTGCTTAAATTACTGCCCAAGTTAGCCTCATGTCTGTCAGATCTACAGATGGCTGTGTCAAAAAAGACAGTTTTCTACAACAAAAGATCTTGCCTAACAAATATACTAGAAGTTGGCAAATCCTTTCAGATGTAACCCGCTTGGAGTTTCCAAAAGCATTCGCCAGAAATTGCTGCATAGTTTAAAATCCCATGGCAAAAGAGTCATTTCTACGTCTGTCTCACTGATGGTAAGGAACAAGTTGGGCTAAATAATGGAGCTCCCAGTGGGATGAATGTGACAAGTTGGGTGGCACAGGGCTTGGTCCTTGACCCCATTCCTTTCTATATAATGCATGAATGATCTAGAATTGGGCCTCATGTTTAGTATCACAGAAGTTGTAGATAATACAAGGCAATAAGAAGTAGGGCTTGTAAATGAACAAATTCAACGAGATCGTGACAAATTAGCAGAATGATCAGGTGGAAGCGAGATGAAATTAGATGTCGACTACTGTGAGAATATTGTACATGGCTATGAAATGCTTAGTAATCCAAAGTCCTAAGTAAATGAAGAAAAGGATCTTGGTGTTATTATAAACAACAATATGAAGGACACTAAACAGTGAACACAAGCAAGTAAAAAAGCAAAGCGAATGCTGCCCAGGTCTGGTCCCCAGACTAAGAAAATGAACATAGAAAAACATAAATACAAAGAAGAGCCATAAAATTGATTCCAGCTCTGAGAAACCTACTCCATGAAGTGAGTCGAAGATTAAATCTCTTAACATATTGATTAAATTCGACACTAGAAACCATGACCTTTTTGGAAGATAGGGCTGTGGAATGACACTGAAGGAACATGTAAAACTTACTTAAAGAAACAATTTTATTCTCTATAGATAGACTGTTGAACACTGGAAACCATTTATCATCAGAGGTTCCTAATGGAAAATACGAACATCGATACCTTTAGATATTGGTCTATAAAGATATTTCAGCAGTTGGGGGCATCTATAAGATGAACAGGATGGAAAAAGAAAAAAGAAATATTCCAGGTTCAAACAACAAATGACGACCCTAATTGAAACCATTACCAGGGTGTAGCGAGAGTGTAGTAAGATAATGTATGTAAGTATTCCCGTTCATTCTTGCCACATCGAAATCCATTCGTGATTTGTTTCAGCGGTCCATGATATTTCTTCCATTCTTAGTTTATGCTGGCTGCTCTTGCAGGAGCAGTGAGGGAGGGCAGAGAGAGAGAGAGACGGAGCCTTCTAACTTTTCTAACCTAACCTCAGTTGCCGCAGCGTTAATGTGGAGACTTTCTCTTAACCTGGCTATAGTCCAGCAGACCTTCTGGTACCTGCACCTTCTCTCTCTCTCTCTTTCGGGAACACAAACACTTTAAGCCTGTTTCATTATCGCTCCTCTTTCGTTGTATGGTTTTATTAGGACAGTAATTCCATTTACGCTATGTGTGTGTGTGTGTGTGTGTGTGACAGACAGAGAAAGAGAGACATTGCCTACTTGTGCTATATGGGGAGAGTTTTACACTCCCGGTCCCCCCCTCCCCCCTCCATCTTTTGAACTTTCTCTAATATCAGACAACTTTTTAAACGTCCGTGTGATGTCCACATTCACACTTTCATTATTCAGTTTATTCCATCCATCCATTACTCTTATACTATGACAGTACTTCATTACATTCTTTTTTCTTCAAGGAAGTTTTTTGGTTAACTTCATATCATGTGAGGTTGTTCTGTCCTTACGTCTTTCAAAGAATCCTTCATTGTTTACGTCATTAAACTAGTTTTTAAAACCCCAATGCTGTGATCAGGTCACTCCTTGCTCTTCAAAGGCTGTGAGCAGGTCATTCCTTGCCCTTCTCTCTTCCATGGTGGACAATTTGAAGGCCTCTAACCTTTCCCTGAACCTTAGCTATCTTATTCCTGGTACAGTCATTGTTGACGTCTGTCCATTCTCTTAGTGTTTTGGGCTTCCTCAAGCGCCGTGACCAAAGCTGAGAAACATATCCTTGTTTTGGCCTAACGGTGGATGCAAACAGCATGCTGAGCATTTCCTGTTCATGCACTTTAATGCAGTTCAAACACTGCCAGCGGACAGTTTCCCTCTCTATAATCGTTCTCCTTAGATGAGACTTTGCTGGCAAGTTAGGGACGATGTCCGCTCCCGGGCCTTTCTTACATACAGATTCCAGCGGCTTATTTCCCGTTCGGTAATGGTTATTTTAGGGACTTCTTTCACTGTTTCCCGTCTCGTGTCTATGCTCTCACTTGGGTAAGATTTCATCAACCATTTGCCAGACCAACTTTGAAATTTGTCTCTGGTCCTTTGTAAGGTAATGCAGTCTTCCCCCTTCCTTACATCTCTCATGACCCTCGTCTCACCCACATGCATAATCATGCAGAAGTCCAAACCTTCTGGCAAGTCGTTCGCATGGATCAGGTAGAATGATAGGTCCCAGAGAAGAGCCCTGCGGTATGCCACTGGTCACTTCAACCCATTTCCCTCCCAATGAGATAACCTTCATAGGAAGTCTCTATCTTATTCCTGCCTGGAGATCCAGCTTCTTTACCAGCCTCCTGTGTGGCGCAGTGTCAAATGCTTTCTTGCAGTCCAGATACATCCGATCCGCCCAGCCTTCTTTCTCGTCCGGGACGGAGCTCACTTTCTCGTAGAAATCCACGAGGACCGTTTCTCAGTTCGGTAATTCCTCCTTTGCAAGTAGTCATCCAGCTACGTTCTGACCATCTTTTCCGGTAATTTACAGACCACTCTCGTTGGGAGGACCAATCTGTGGCTCATCACAGCCTTTCGATCTTCTTTCTAAAAGACACGTATTACGTTTGCCCTCTCTGATCCCATGGCACTTTATCTCTGTCCAACGATATGTCGTGCAACATTTCAGGGTAAGTACGTCAAGAGTACCTGCACAAAGCTTCACTACATCATGGTCTCCTCCCCTTCCCATTTCAACTGGGGCTGAGCGAATAGTGTCGTCTTCCACTGTGAAAACACTTTTGCACTTGTCATTCAGCTCGTCTCATATCCTTACATCACCATCCTCTACAGCTCTTTCGTTTGAATCCATAAACATTTTTAGTTTCTCTTTATCAGGCAATTTACTCTTAATGAATTCATGGAAAAAAATTTTGATAGCCTTCTTCCTTGTTCTCTATAATTCCTTTCAGAGTTTCTCTGTTGCTAGGATTTCGCCTATTCCTCTTCCGCGGTATATGCTAATTTCCCTTGTGTGATTCTCATAAACTCGGGTTGCCCGTCTCTTGTATATATATGCATCGTATTTTCACTCCTGCACACACACACATACATACACACCCCAGCCTTAGGCAAGCACCCATTTATTGACCAACCCAGAAAAGAGGATGAACATCCGGGTCGTGTGTGTATGTAATTTCATGTGGACTCATATATAATTTTGAACTTCTGTCAACATATTATTATTATTGATATTATTATTATTATTATTATTATCATTATTATTATTATTATTATTATTATTGTTATTATTATTATCATTATTGTTATTATTATTATTATCATTATTATTTCTACTACTACTATTACTCTAACCATTATCAATATTATCATTATTATTTTTATCATGATTGCCAGTTAAATTCGTATATATGCTCTGTTACATATCACACAAGCTCTTTTACTTATTACCACAGGGATAGTTAAGGCTAAAAAGCTTCTACTGAAATTCTACTGGACAATTCAAACTACTCCCTTTGACAGATGTTATGCCATTAAGATGCCAAATTATCTTTATTGAGTGAAAGCTACTTGGACAATTAGTTGTGGCTGAGAATATTCTAAAGCTGCTTTATTGCAGCTTGAACTACAGGGGTCCTTCTGATTATTAAAGTCATACTCGAGCATCTACTTTAGTGAAATTTTCGACAGCGATTAACAACCTTAATCGTGCACGACCCTCGAGTACAGTGGTACGACCCTTGGGGTATGATGAACTTGGCCTGGCCTTTGACCTGACTCTGAAAGGGTCGTCCCAACACACTGGGTCGTACCGTCGTGCTCGAAGGACATGCCGTCGTGCTCAAGGACCCAAAGGATTCTACGAGGTTAAAAAAGTATTTAAAGGATTCCTTTTAATGCAAAGAGGTCAAGGGCTTACCTGGGCACCTGGAGAGCCACTGGTAGTGTCCGTTGTAGGGCGTGAGCGCCGTCCAGGTAAGGTTGGTAGCCTCCTCGGCGTTCCAGGTCTCCTCCTTCAGCAGTCGGTACTCGTCCCTGGAGACCAGAAACCCATCCAGGCCTCGGCAGTAGGAGTGCGCGGCATCCCAGCTCTAGTGTGGCGATAATGGTGCACGTCAGCACTTGATAACAGCAAAGATGATTATGACAGAATGTTGATGTTAATGATGATGATAGCAAGTGTGATGTTTATATTTACCTTAACATCTATAAACAATTCTGCAGCTTAATGATAACCTAACGTTAATTGTATGATTATGTTAAGTTTAAAAGCATCAGTAATACCTGCATTCATGATAGCACTAGTAACAGTAATACAAAGGGATAAAGCAATAGGCTACTGGGTCCTTTCGAGGCTGTTTGTGATAGTGAAATGTACCAGACACTCACAGAATAGTCTATTAAGAGCTCAAGGGCAAACTGATGTTGCAAAGAGACAAACCCTAAGATTATTGATATAATCAAGGAGGCGCAAATAATGCCATTCGGGGACTTGTGGCGAAATATTTATCGAATCTAGTCTTAATCGTAACTATAGTACTGCTTTCAACCGCCTCGATTAGTAAATCACTCCATGAGTCTGCATCCATTACTAAGAATTAAATCAAGAGACTCATCTCTTAAGTAGCTGCTTTGATCGATATTATCAATGCCTCTGATATTTCTGAATACCTGTATGATCGCCTCTTTAACTTCTCCTTTCTCAGCTGTCGATTTTTCGGCTCTCATAGGATTTGTATTCGTAAGCCCTGCTAATGAATCCAAGAATTTTGTTCGCCCTTTACACTACTGTGCAATGCTTATTTGGCTTAAGTTAACAGAGATCATCACACCGGAGTCTTTTTCCTTATTTACATTTTGTAGCTCAACAGAATTCATCACATAACTTGCTCTAACGTTTTTGAAGCCGATATGTGAAACTTTGCACTTAACAATATTGAAATTCATTTGCCCTTAAGAGCCGAGTCACTTAGGTTGTCTGTGTCAATTTGAAGCTGTAGAATTTCAACTTAAGCCTTAGATTTTTTCCCAGTTTCGTATTATCTGTGAATTTTGATATCTTACAGTACAGCCCATAATCAGTATCAGTGATATTTATGATAAAGAGAACCGGTTCCAAGAATAATCCCTGTTGCACACCACTTGTTACGTCTAACTATTTTAAGGCTTAACCATTAATCATTACTCTTTGTTTATGGCCAGTCAACCACTCTACAGACTGCTGAAGTACAACTCTGTCTGTGTCATGTGATTCAACTTTCGCATGTAACCTCTGATGGGGAATTTTATTGAGTTTTTTGAAAAATCTAAATAACTGATATCAGTTGGTTTAGTTTCATGATACATGTGAATTATGTTATAAAAGAAATCAAGCAGGTATGTCATACATGAATGATTTCGTCTAAATCATGCAGAGAATCGTTTAGTGATGGTCCTTGAAACGGTTTACATATTTTTGTCCCAAATGGTGGATTTTATTTAAGTTTTCCAGCTACAGAAATGAAGCTGATTGGACGATGATTTACAGACAGTGACTTGATAACTTTTTAGAACATTGGTGTTACACTGGCAAACTTCCATTCCTCTGGAACTTCCCCCCGTAACAAGTGGCTCACCGAAAAAAAAAAAAGCAATCAGGGGCTGAAATATCTTTTTATTTTTTCACCTGTTTCACTGTCCTCCAATAAAGCTTTCTTGAACTTATGTTTTTCTGCTTTTCTACATTTATGATTGATAGTTTTCTTCAGTTCAAATGTCAATAGACTGCAGAACGTTTTTTCCCATTTAGCGGTGGAGTTGGATTTGGGAAGAGTTGTGTACATACAGATGCAAAATCGTAAATACAGATGCAAAAGAAAAAAGAAATATTTAAGATCTTTGCCATGGCTTCATTGTCTGGGACGAATCTATCGTTTTCTGTAATTAACGGACCACTTGATTAGGTAATGACTCTCGCATCTAACTTAACTACAAAGCTTTTAAAGTTTTTATTTTTTGCAATTTTTGCAATAAACACTTCATACTGGGGTTTACTTTGACGCATAAGTTTTAAATTCTTATATGAAATTTCCATAATGTACTCTAATATGTTAAAATTTGGTCTCTGAATATATATATATATATATATATATATATATATATCCCATCGGCGGGCTGATGCCCGTATTGTGTCTTCTATACATGTATGTGCCATATGTATATACTTTTGTAAATATGTATTATTGTATTGAAGGCACAATAAATATTTCAAATCAACTCATATAGTGACTAATTCTGTTTGAGGATATAAAATAGGGAACGAATAACGAACGCTTCCTCAATTCTTTTTATCAGAAAACTTATTTGATCGACTAATCACCCATGATTTGGTATCGATCAGCCAATCAGAGGGCTTCATTAACCGAAGTGTGACCAATCAAGTCAACAGACAGTCATGGGTCGACCAATTAGGTGCCGCTGCGGCTTCATACGTTACACAGGAGACAACGTCCGCTCGGGACGCACAGATAAAGTGCCAGCCTTTATCATCCTGGACCAAGGAACGAAAATCGGTACCTCAGAGTACGGTTCGTCAAGGCCCGGTACACTTGGGAAACAAAATATATTTTTCGTTCGTTCGTCGGCAAAAAATATTGAGCTGATTTGCATATATCAATAAAATAATAATAATCATTAGGTCTAGTGGAAACAATACACGATCCTTGGTTGTCACTCTTCATAAATAAGTAGACCCATGAGCACAGGGAACTCCCATGGGAAGGGAAGGTAATCTACATTACGTGTGTCGCCATCTTTGCGACGCGTCTGAACACTGGTGAAAAGAAAATCCTTTCCTTTGTGTCACCCTACGCGTCTGTGGCCTCTTCTAAATACGCGTCCGTCGAGGCCTCGACCTCTGCCGTTGTTTGGACGTTTTCTTCCGCCTGTTGTGGTTCCTGTTTCCTGCTGTTCTCTGCGTCAGCGTCCACTCCGCCCTCCGCCTCCTGCACGCTGCTCTCACCGTCGAGTGTCGTTCCCTCGGCCGCGACTTGCGACGGGCTCGGCAGCTCCTCCTCTTGGCTGGCTTCCTGCACCTCCTCCTTTGCCGCGCCCTTGTCCTTCTTGGCCTCGGTCTTCGCGCCTTCCTTCACGGGCTCCTTTGCCGTCGTAGAAGTGGCTGCGAAGGCAATAGGAATGAATCTCATTATTAAAAGTCATCTCAAAATATCTAGCTCGAAACAGAAGCGAGTTACCCAGCATTAAAGAGAAGGAAGGTACTAAGAAAAGTACTGAGGTGAGAGAAAAGGGTAACTCATCACCTTCAAAAGTAGTGAAAATGTCACTACTCTCTTCTGATACAGTAATGAGATACATTGTACAGCCACAAAACTAAATATATCTAGACTTATATTTAAACCACTTCAGGTCAGACAATGTTACTACATTAGTAGTCGCTGGGTGAGTCACGGTCTTTAAATTGATCCACTTGTTCCTCTACGGCGGTACGATCCTTGGATGCGACGGTACGATCATTAGACACGACGGTACGACCCTTGGGTATAAAGGAAGGCCTGGACTTCCAGCCACTCCTTAAGGGTCAGCTCATCCACCAGGCCGTCGTAGCTGAGGGTCGTACCCGTCGTGTTAGTAAGGCCCGTACCGACGTGCTTGAGGGGACAACACTTGACCAGCTGCGTGCGACACTTACGTTTGGGTTTGACGCAGAGCTGACCGCACTCGCCCACCAGGCAACACTTGGTGGAGTTGGGGCAATGGCCGTCGTGTTCGCACTGATCCATCCGGCTCAGACATTTGATGCCGTATCCCTTTGGGCTCTCACAGCGACCTGCCTCGTCAGGGGAGAGTGGCAGAGGAGGACAGGGTGAGGGAGAGGGTTATGATGGCGGTTGTAGAGAGGGCGGGAAGGGAGAAGAAGATGTGTAAGTAGGGGAGGAGACAGAGTTCGTGGCACAGGGAGAGCAGTCGTGAGGATGAGGAGGTGCGAGACGAGAGAAACGGGAAAAACGAACAGGAAAGTGAAAGGTTGAGCGTAGCGGTTGGTGGGGATCACGGGAGAGAGACGAGAATGATAACATTATTAATGTAGTGGAACTAATGAATGAGAATAATGTATATAACTTTCACATATGTCGTTTATATACCATCATGTGGGGTTACCAAGCAGGTACACATGGCGTGATGACCCCGATTGTACCCTTCAGGAGAAAGGAGGGGTACACGGAGTACCGTAAGGGGTATGGTACTGTCAAGTCGTACCGCTCTTGTTGGGGACGGGGGTGCGGGACTCGGTCTTAGCAGGGGCCTGGGTCGGGGCAGCCAGCCAGCCGTTCACACCCACGCGTCGCACCTCCTCCGTCGCCGTCTCCTCCGTCACCGCCTCCGTCGTCGTCTCCTCTGTCAGGGGTTCTTCATCCTCCTCAGGTACCGTCTGGGGTTCTTCATCCTTCTCAGGCACCGTCAGGTCTTCTTTTACGGACGGTGTGAGGGGAGGGGTGTTGAGGGACGTGGCTGAGGATGGGGCTTCGCGGGGCGTGGCGCTACTACCGGGAGCCCTCTGGTTATGACAGGTTCCGCCACGGCAGGTCTTGGGCAGTCCCGTCACAGCTGTCGCCACCTGAGGAACACACCAACAGATTTAGGGTAGTCAGTTGTTTGTTAGGAAGATATTGGAAACGTTTGTCATCTAACGTTTCAAAACGTTTACAACTTAACGTGTCGAAATGTTCGTCATCTAACGCGTCGAAACGTTTATTACCTAACATCTCGAAACTGTTTTCATCTTCAGAACCTGAGCGACGGAACAGGAAACCATACCTCAACAAGAAGTGGAAGAATGTTGCGTGAAACTTACAGGAATAAATTCCTAGAGTTAAGAGGAAAAAAAGATAACTGTGATCTTTTGCATGGAATGATGAAGCCAGCCTCAAGACCTTAAAATATTTTCCCCTTTTGAAAATCTGTTATGTTAGATAGCTTGTGAGAGAGAGAGGAGAGAGAGAGAGAGAGAGAGATCAATGGCTGGTACATAGAATGAGACGAAGAGGTTAGAATGAAAATCAGAAAAATAGGGAGATAAAGGTGTGAAGGGAGACAGGGAGAAAAATGGTAGGAGACAGGGAGAAAAATGGTAGAAAGAAAGAGGTCAAGAATGAGATGGATAAGAAAAGATATATAGATGGATAGATAAATGGAGGGAGATCGTGTGGGCGGGGCAGGGTAATGGAGATTGTATGTGATGAGGGAGTGTAGTGATGGAGGTAGGGGGGTGGGGGTGGGGGAACAGGTCCCTAGGGCCATTGTGTTTCCTCTGGGGTGGGTGTGGTGGAGGGGGGTGAATAAGTGGTTCTCAGATTGCTTAGCAGAGGGTATTTTGTGGCCTTTCCATAACATTATAGTATATATATATATATATATATATATATATATATATATATATATATATATA
>JAYMFT010293026.1:0-10340 GCA_038088735.1 Panulirus argus | reverse complement strand
TACATACTGACCCACACGGCATGGGGAAAAGTATGCCCTCATCAGTGCCGTCTCGGGTGAAGAGAGAAAATGTTTGAGAAAAGGAATGAAGAAATTTGGAGCGACTCAGGTGTCTCTGGTCATCTCTTGCGGTAGAAAGATTATATAGCTTCGCTGTTCGAGATGAATAAAAAAAAAGGGGTATAGCGGTCAATCCTCGTATGCTTGGTCTTCATACAAAAACTATGGGAAGCAGTTGCAGCACACAGTGGACTTCTGGAGCAGTGCATTATATGTTTGGTGCACCATGGTCTAATGTAGCGTTCTTTCTGTGTTCTCAGCGTGGTTGTAGTGGTGTGGATGATGACAGTGGCATCGATGATGTTATTGGAGTGGATGACGTTAGTGTCCTGGATGATGTTATAGATGATGTGTAGTGGTGTGGATGGCAAAGCAAATTATTGGGTCTGGTAAGGTACTTTCTTGGAGCAATCTGATCTAACTAGATCACTTTATTCTTTAAGTTTTTGTATTCTGTGCTTTACTTAATGTTAACATGTAATTATTCTTTTGTACCTGAACCTTCATGTATGTGATTATTACAACCGGTTAACCAATGATTACAGTTGTTGACTAATGTTAGTCATGGTTTCTCGAGTTAATGGGTGACAGTTTCCCTGTTAGAATCTGTCGAACAAGAGTAGGGTTTTTTTTTCGCAAATTGGAATGTGATTAGATTTTGTATTCTGTACTGCAGGTTTACTCATATGATCCATTTCATTCGGCTTCAGCTAGGAGGCTGCGCTCCGCGCGAGAGCAGGGTAAGTTGTCCGGCGGGTGAGGTTAGCTACCTTAGGCATGGCATCATCTGTCATATGAGTCGGACGGTCTCGTGCCATTTACCTACGTTGTGACTGTATGTGGACTTCAGATTATCTTCAAAACTTGAACGTGTTAAATGTTTTCGATTTGTAGATATAACTTGTTGACTGCCCTTTGCAGTCGGTATGCTTATAAAAGCTCAATTGATCGACGGTCAGAAATGTACGTTTCTCATTGTCTTGTTATATCTGGAACAGCACAGCCAAAAAAGAACATCGATGCCTCGATTATAAGGACAGACAACAAAGATTTTCTGGCATCAGTTCCCCTTTAAAATTACGACGCCCTGAGGCTCTCTCGACTGACCGTGAGAACTAGACCACAAACTGCCACTGACCTCAGATGACTCGTAAAGGCTTGTTTAAATCTTTTATCTCCTGTGCTGTGCGCATTTCGTCAAAAGCGGGCGTGATTGGGCGTGAGGCCGCAGACCGTTGCGCCATCTATCGGTGCGTCGCCAAAGCGATCGTTTACTGCTCTTGCGTCACTCGGTCACAGATGCCAGATACAAAAGGGAAAGCTTTTATCTGGGCTTCAAGCCTGAGTAAGCTTTAGCAGCTCCCGTTAAAAGAGTGATCGGTTGTGTGTATGTGTGTGTCTTGTGCTGAAGACCTTGCTTGCAGGTTGGAAATTAGATCAGGCGTCACGCCTAGACAAGTAGGTTACAGTGGATGTTTTGGTCCAGTCATCGGTGTGGTCGACACTGGAAAAAGAAAAAGAAAAAATAGAAATGTGAAAAGCTCGAGAAGCGTATGCGTTATATCGTTTTCTTATCCTTTGATCGGCATTTCACAACAAAGTTTTACGCTCCTAATTGTTTTTCAGAGCGCGTGACCAGATCTTGGACACCCTCGATCCGAGTTCATGCGGTCATTTCTCGGATCATTTCTTGTGGGTTTTGTCGCCATCGCTCATACCGCTAGAACCAGACACTGGAAATTTAAAACCATTCACAAAAGTGGACCCAGAAAATGTCACACACTGGCATATATATATATATATATATATATATATATATATATATATATATATATATATGTATATATATATATAGTTTTTAGAAATTTAGGTCAACAAAACAAACTTTATTTCAAAATTATATTTTTTTTTAATTCAACAATTTCTTTTTAAAGCTACGTTGACACTGAACGATAGACTTCACGAGAAATGATATCTCCAAGATTGCTTAATAAGATATTAACAAAAATAATGTTGAGTCCGAATATTGATAATTTTCAGATACATATTAACGGGTGAAATAGCTCAACGAATTGTATTCTGCTTGTTCCCGAGAATCGTTAGGCTGGTGTTTTTGTCAAATGCTCATGTTCTAAGTAAACGTCTTTTGAATATTTCAGGTCTGGGAAGTCACTCATGGTTACAGTCTCTCATAAGTGTGAAAGAAGCGTCGGTTTCATTCCTGGGGAAGTTTCATTCCTGGGGAATGAAACGTCAAACTTTTTTTTCTTCAATATTTATCTGTAAAAACGTTTGGACGTATGATCAACTGATGTATCATGTTAAGCCAAAAGAAGCTTTTTCTTTGTTAGATTTCAGTAGTTTTCTCAAAACCCACCACCTTCGTACACTTTAAGGTGTACAAGTCTCGGCTCCACGACACTGATGACGGAAATGATGCCTGACCCTTAAGCCAACCTAACATTCAGGGGGGTGAGAGGCGTGCGCTGGATAGAATGAATTGGGTCGATGTGTTGCACGGGTGCGACTCGCTTTAAGGGGGGTTGAACCAGGACATACGAAGTGGTAGTGCTATGTAGGGCTTGGCAGTGGATGGTAGTGTTGACCTTTGACCCAGCACGTCAGGGACAGGTCAGAGAGCGAAATATCACACCAATAGAATCCTGTCATCCTGCTCGAGGTTGGCACCATTGACCTCAGGGGTTGCACCGTTTTGCTCCTGTCGTACCGTTGTGCTTAAGAGGTTGGTAGTTCTAAAGTGGCTTTCTAGAATGTGTGTGTGTGTGTGTGTGTGTGTGGAGCATCAACTTGACATTAGTGGTCCTGGCCAGTCAGTCATTAGTGACCCACATACACCGCCACCCACTGTTTTCTTTCAGAGAAACAACTGGGTTACCCATTACAACAGCCTTTCAGTTGGTCTGTACATTCGTTCTCTTTAAAAAAAACTTCTCAATGTCACTCCTGCTGGTGATGCAACATTTGTATGTAAACATTTAATAGAAACAATCTGTATTCCCGCTGACGTCACTGGATGTTGGAAAAATGTCCATGGAAAACCCTGGGTCGATTGTCTTTAATAACGTTGTTAGTTGCGGTTATGTTTTCATATTATTTTGAGAAATTAGAATATATTTTGCTTTTTTTTTTTCCCCCAATCGAATGTAAAGTATATATATATTGATGCTGCATCAGCGTAGATGGATTGAGAGGGTAACTCTGTTGTCGATGACCTTGCTCCAGAGGAGTCATAGCTCCTGTTTGCTGGTGGGCAGCCTCGAAGCTGCAGGGGCCACAACAAAGAGTTATATTTATGTCTTATTTATATTAATTGACTGCAGGGCTTTGGTTAACCCAGAATCTCTTTACAAATTGTCAAAATTTTTATCATTTCATATGTGGAATCATTTTGTTACAACCTACAGTGCTCTCAGAAACCATGAATTTATTTGGTCAGAAGTTAATTATTTAAAAGAAAGAAATCAGTTGTCTAATAAACGCTTCAAGATAAACTGTTTTCTGTTATCCACAATTTTACAGAAAACTTAATTGGAAATCACTGCGAAAATGCCTTAGAAATAGCATGAAAATTTCATATTAACACTGGTTATTTTGATTAATGTTCGTATTATTTATAAACATTCTAATGAGCCAAGGATTTAGGAAGTCACATCATTCATAGCAGTTTAGGAGGAGGAGACGGGCTAGAAAGCGCCCATGACGCCAAGAAGTTTGCCTAATGGGAAGAAATAACGAAAAAACTTGGTCAAATGTCGAGTGAAGAAAACCCGGCGATTGTGACATGACATTCTTGCCTCGTGACGTGACGACCGCTGGCGGCGGGAAAGCTGCCACCTCCACTTTGAATTGTCGCTAAACGTTGCCAACTGAGCCGTAAATCTTGCATCGTGAAGGGTGACTCTGTGCTTGCTGGTGTTGGGGTCAGCGGCTGACTTAGCCATAGGTCAGTAAAGCAGAATACTAACCATACATCAGACATAAAAGAAATATAAATAATTCTGTTATCAGGTTACTGGTAGTTAAACCCTCGCTTTGGTAACACTTTCCAACGAGCGTACAGGAAAAATTGTCGAGTGCTTGAGCAAAATTTCACTTCCTTCGGTTAATTCGTAGACAAGGGACCTCTCTAAGGGGATCACCAGAGGTAAAGAGAGAAAGGGAAAAATGGAAACGTTCCAGTCAAATGGCACAGTTTCATGAAGCCTACTGGCCTTCTCGAGCCTTACCTAAACAGAGTTACCATTGATCCAGGAGTGTAGGGTGCGGATAGAGTGGCCTCACGGCTGGTCCTGCCTGAGGGGCTGGTCCTCTTCATTCTTCCTACTTCTCAAAAACGTGTTGCTCTTGGCAGAATCTTACGTCAGGAGTTTCGGTACTCGGAGCAGTTCAGACCGTTTTGTTGCCCGTTTCATAACTAAATGACAAATTCTTGGATGAATGTTGAGAAGAGACAAATACTGAATCTATAGTAATGATATCTAGCTATAAATATATATCCATATCATGGACAGAGTGAATTTAGGAGGAGGGAAAACTGGATGTGTCTTGTGTGATCGAACACAATTTACAGAGGCGAGGTCCGCTCTTTTGTGCGGGCAAACAATACTGTGTCATCATGGTCGGGGGAAAGGGGGCTGTGAGGGGGGATGGAGAGGTGTGGGCTTTATCGATAGTTATGAAACGGGTTCAGACAGTCGTATTGATGGGACTAATCCCCTAGTGGTCAAATCATCTATTACTGTGATTAGTTAATAGGGGTTGAAACGGGTATGGAATTCTTCAGTATTAATTATTAATATTTTCTTAAGACTAGGTCCTAAATGGTTGATATATATATATATATATATATATATATATATATATATATGCTTTGGAGGCTCCAGTCGCAGACAGAAGTCCACATCAAGGCTGGGCCTTAACTGAAATATAAAGAGGATAATGAAATGGAAAAAGAATAAACAAGGGAAAGCAATTACGAATTTTCGAGGAAGTGAATAAGTACCAAGTAATGATGTAGAAAAACTTCAGGTGTAATCTGAATGTATTTAATGTAAGTATAAATAAGTCTCGTAGATTTGCCTTGAAATTATTTTATGAAAGAAATAACTCTATGATGATCATGATGCTGTATAGATCGATATTTCAGTGTAGGCAGTACGAAGTACAAGCCTAGGACACTAGTGGGTCTACCTCTCGAAATCCACGTAGAATTTACTTAGGTTTAAGATGAAGCAAGACATTAACAGCATCACAGTCTTATAATGGCAATACTGTCCAACGGTCGTGTAGCACCAGAGCACGACTGGACGACACTGGACGACGACGTAACAACACTTATGGTGGTCAGACGACTGAACCCAACTGGTTTAAAGGCAGGCGCGTCATACCCACGGTCGTTCCGCCGTGTTCATGGGTCGTGCTTAGGGGTCGTACCGTCGTGCTCTAGGGCTTAGAGCAAGGTTAACGTCTGCAGCGCAAAGTACACTGAGTTGACTCTGGTCTCGTACGCCATTATTCCTGACCCACATGCAGAAGAACGTTCGTGAGGATCCTGACTGAATATAAAGGTAATGATAAGAAAACTGTTCAGGCAAAGTGGATACGAGAGTCACTCTCAAGGAAATGACTGGTATATACAAGAAATATAACAGTGATTTACACAGTAATACCAAAGGATGTTATTTTAAGTCAAGGAACCGGTGGAGGATGTAATTTTCACAGGTAGATTTGGAAGTGAAGACATTTCCGTAATTTTACGTGAAAATATGAATCATCTGGTCAGTTTTTCTGTATTATTTTTGATATCGTTTACTTGAACATTTTTTAAGGTAAAGATTTCTCTCGTGATTTTGTGCTACATGTGTTAAGGACTTCGTCTTCCATATGCAACAACGACAATTCCTTGCTCTGTGAGGAGCCTCATAATATTATATATTCAGACTACTATTGTATGGACAACTATACTTTGTGATTTTCATGTTCACTTGCGATTGTTTAGTCATATCTCTTAACAGTGTATATGTTGTATAGCTAGTGGTTACTTACTGATTAATTAGCTAGATATTCTATTCAAGTTTATTACTAGTAATCTTTTAAAATACATCGGTCATATTTTCATGATTAATAGCAATGGATTCTGGATATGCAGTGCGGTTACTGCGTACGTGAAGTGTGGTTGTGTCAAACTGCCCGAGGAAAATGATAGTTCTGTCATTTAGATCATGATAATGGCTGACCAGTTTAAGTGAAGGAGACGGAAGATGAATTCCGGAAATGTATTTTTAGCTTTATAAAAGGAGATGGACAGAAAACAGTCTAAGGACTTGATGAGAGAGTTTAAAATGTTGGTGTGATTTTGTGACTGTTGAAGTATTCCATATATTTCCAACTGTTCACCTTCTCAGAGTGAATCGGTTTTCTCTATCGTAATATTCATAATAAAGAATTGATAACTTCCCATGCACTGGGAATAGGTAAAGATGCACATACTTATAACGCTTAAGAATGTAACAGGTATAAACGCCAGCACTCTTGTTTTAACGCAATGTCTAGACCGCTAACTCACTTCCAGGTTTTGGTAGATAAGAAGTTCAAAAGTTTCATACAGTGTGAGTTAACAAGCGCTCAAGTTAGCTTAGTGAGTGTAGTAGCGGTAGCTTAACGAGTGTTTTTATTAACTTAGATGTAGCCTTGTAATGTTAGTGTTACATTAAGGGTGAATTGGGGGCCACATTGTGATAGTTTTGACCTTAGTGTATTTCTTAACTCGCCGGCGATAGTCCTGTATTATCCTGGCGAGTGTTGTATGGCATCAACCGATTGTATTAGGATTACCTTAACTGTTGTAGTGTAGATGTAACTAGTATAATAGTGTTGGCTTAACTAGTGTGTTAGTGTTCGCAACGTGGCTATAGTGTGTGTGTGTCTGTGTGTGTGTGGGTGGGTACCGGGTGGAGGGCATGGCGTACCAGAACGTATGGGCTGGGTCGGCACCGATCAATGGCCTTTACGCTAGGGCACGCGTTAGGCAGCAGGACATAAATAGTCTGTAATCATTGATCTCGTCGCCATGGGTCATAAGTTGGGCCATATCAAACACCGTCGCAGATTTGTGTTAAAGATGTTTTGCATCGGTATGAGAGAGTTGTGAGTTGATATTGAAAATGCCCTGTTTCTGTTACAAAAGTTTGTGCGTGACATATTGTCATCACCTCTGCGTCTGTGTGTCTTTCTGTCTGTGAACACATATTTGTTAGCACGAGAATTAAATAACAATGCATTATAGAATTTATATACTTTCACTACAGGTGCCCCTTATTTAGGATGCGAACTCGTTAGCTTTTGGGGAACCTAGAGATTTGCATATTTGTCAGGAAAACTTTATTTTTTCAAGTGTAATATTCTGTTGTCCAATGGGAGTCCAAATTTATAATATCTGTATTGGCCAAATACAGATATCAGGGCTTTATTATCATTATTATTATTATTGTTATTATTATTATTATTATTATTATTATTATTATTATTATTTTTATTATTTTATGAACAATTTTATATCTGGCTTGTGGTTGGGTATTAGGCAACGCAAGTGCTTCTTGCTTTAATGATTTGGTTTGTGATGGTAGTCAGTAAAGATGTGTCCTGCGGAGGACTTGATTCCTTTAAGCCCTCGAGCTCGATAGTACAACACCTTAAGTATTAGGGCTTAGCCTCCGATCTGACCCTTAAACGTCTAGTCAAAGGCCAGGTCTGCCTTACCCTGGGGTCGTACCGTTGCCCTAAAGATTCATGCCCAGGGAGACGGAGATGTAATTTTGACTTTCTGGTTGTAAGTAAACAAAAAAGTATATCGAAAAATATATTTTTTTCAGACGACTGTTTCGTGTGACGATGCGCTTTAGTCATAATCAAGTTGTTTAGTTATACTTGCATTAAGTAAGTAAAGTGTGTTATGTTGTTACTAGACCAGCAGTATATATTTGACAGTGTATGTGTGTGTGTGTGTGGCAGGAGACAGGTTTCAACATTACTTGTGGTAAAATATTATAAAGCATTTAAGTAGAGTTAATATGATTGTCTCAATCTCCCAGTATACTTGAAGGACATTTTTTTTTTCCAGATATATGTAACAACCGGGTAACCTGGCGAATTACATGATATGAACATGTGTTTGTGTGTTACTGGAGAAGATATATATGTGTTTACACTTTGGTCTTTATCACTTTTTGTACGGTTCTCAGGCGGTAAATAACAGAAGGATGACGACAAAAATGTGATCGTGTTGTCACAAGTCGCCTTGGCCGGGCGTTTTCGCTGCTATTGTTCTGGACTTCAGCCTCGATTTCCAGGCTGGTCTGAGGAATTGGTTTGTACCACAATGAGAGCCGCCATTGTCATGAGCAGGGTAAACAAAAGAAGCTCTCATTCGGTGACCGGTTGTAAGGCAGAAGTGTGAGCCAGAGTGATTTTTTTTTTAACTTCGTGATCGACTGGTCTCCAAAATAGCCTTTAATTGGTCAAATTTGGTAGGTTGGACGATGATCCATTTGACGCATGAAAACGTCCATTGTCAACCAGACACGAATTAACTCCCAAACCCTCCCACTGCCACCCAAACCAACCCACCCACTGTCTACCAGATACACTTATATCAGCCATGCATACAACAGATTCCTAACAGTTTGATATGTCACTAGAAGTTGGTAACGTATGTTAATATAGTTTTGTTCAAGCCCGAACCCATGAAGTAACTAGCAGTGTTTTCACTTGTCCTTTTAACATTGTTTTGCGCCAATATCGATTTTTTTTTTTTCATAAACCAAAGCTGTTAACAGCAACGACCCGGAGTTGTATTGTCGAGGAAACATTCACATCATCGTTGCTTGTATCTGAAATTGTTTCAGCAGTAGTGGTTACATAGTTTACTCCCCTGGATGTTAGATGTTGCGTTATAGACTGAAGTGTTAAAGCAAGGACCATATATGCGGTGAGAGTGATTCGACGTTGGATGCTTTAACGACCCCGGCAGTTGGTAGGCCAAAATAACCAGCCAAACGAAGTTTCAAGATATTACTTCGTGGTATTTCTTTACAAGTTAACGACCGTTCCAAGGAACCATAGCCTGCCTGCATTTAGCAGCGACTGAGCGGCTCGATACCGTAGACAGTAATCTCTTGAAAACCACAACATGAGAAAAGTTGGAACAGGAGTGGACTACGTAATTACTGGTCACTGCCAGAAATTGCCTTCAAGCACAATGACAGAGATATCCTCAGACATGAAGAATCTTTACGGCATTAATACACTGGGATTAGAGTATCCATCACAACACCAGTCTGGCTACACCGGAATGAGGAAGCATGTACATCTGGTGAGAGGGTCAGTGCTAAGCAGATGCTAACTAAGGTACAGGTCTCCCTGTGTGTAAGAACCACTCCGTGCACAGAGCGAGGTAACTCTCTCTCTCTCTCTCTCTCATATTCCAGCATTAGCCCCACATACATATAGTGTCAGGTATGGCCAAGGGTTACCAGATCTCTGACGCTGACCAGACTTCCCCCACTGGGAATATAGTTTCAGCCACTCTGGTTACCCGTATTCTGTTTACCGCAGGGTCGTACCTGGCTCTGGGCTCTACCGTCGTGGTCCGGGGTCGTTAATGTGGTGCTCAAGGCGTCGGTTATGTACCCTTCTTGTTACTGGTTCTCTATAGTACTAATCATTTACAACAACATCGAAGAATCACTTGCATTTTATATAAATGTTTTTTTCTACAGTATGATACACATTCAGTATAAATACATGATTTGAATCTATCCTGGAGATGAAATTGATTCAAATTGTACATTTGAACATTATTCTTGGGTCACTACACACCTGGTACTTGGGTGTACCAGGCGAAGCATTTACACCCTCGGCAATTCAAGTGTACCAGAGATGCCTATACAGCTCACGTCTCTCTCAGAACACACGATTCGTCCTGGAGAAGATGTTGTCATTATTGTCTAGTAAATCCCTCTCCCTCCCATTCGTTCCCACGGCTGGTAATCCCCCTCCCACCCACCCACCCACCAGCTGGAAATCCCCCCCAGCTACCCCCAGCAAGCAGATCCTGAAGAAAGGAGACGTATTTCGTCTGATCTCAACTGACGGACGACTCC
Source organism: Panulirus argus (assembly GCA_038088735.1). Classification (NCBI taxonomy): domain Eukaryota; kingdom Metazoa; phylum Arthropoda; class Malacostraca; order Decapoda; family Palinuridae; genus Panulirus; species Panulirus argus. Next base: position 99 of record JAYMFT010293026.1, on the reverse strand, counting down.
TGCGGCCGGGGACAAACCAGGATGGATGCCCCAGACTTAAAATCACCCAGATTTACATCGGATGCTTTTTAGAAATAGTATTTTTCTAGGATATATATA
>JAYMFT010293015.1:0-10340 GCA_038088735.1 Panulirus argus | reverse complement strand
GAGGAGGGTGGATGTGTTGGAAATGAAATGTTTAAGGACAATATGTGGTGTGAGATGGTTTGATCGAGTAAGTAATGCAAGAGTAGGAGAGTTGTGTGATAATAAAAACAGTGTGGCTGAAAGAGCCTAAGAGGGTGTGTTGAATTGGTTTGGAAATATGGAACGAATGAGTGAGGAAAGGTTGACAAAGAGGATATATGTTTCATAGGTGGAGAGAACAAGGAGAAAGGGGAGACAAAATTGGAGGTGGAAAAATGGATTGAAAGAGATTTGGAGCGGTCGGGACTTCAACATGCAGGAGGGTCAAAGGCCTGCACGGAATAGAGTGAAACAGAACAATGTGGTATACCGGGGTCGACGTGCTGTCAATTCACTGAACCAGGGCATGTGAAACGTCTGGGGTAAACCATGGAAAGTTTTGTGAGGCCTGGATATGGATAGGGAGCTGTGGTTTCGGTGAATGACATATGACAGCTAGAGACTGTGACCGAATATGGACTTTTCGTCTGTTTCCTGGCTTTACCTCGCTAACGCAGGGGGTGGCGATGCTATTTCCTGTGGGGCGAGTTGGCGTCAGGAATGTATGGAGGGGAGCAAGCATGAATATGTGCATGCGTATATGCATGTGTATGTATATGTATGTATATATTTATATTTTGGTATGTATATGTATGTGTTGTGCATATATGTGCATGCATGTATATATGTGTATGTGAGTGAATAGGTCTTTATTCGTCTGTTTCCTGGCGCTACATCGCAAACGGGGGAAATAGCGATCAAGTATAATGAAAAGAATTGTATGAATACATGGTGGATGAATGGAAGTACAGAAGTTTAAACTATTGTATGATAGTGGAAAAATTTCAAGAGATAGATTGTTTGGTCAGATGCTTGGCATCTAGGCCTCTCAACTACCACGGTCATTAAAGCCGTCAACGTCAAGATATATTGAACCACTAATAGATCTTTAACAACCTCTTCACGTGTTAAGACGTAATTCTATGACGACATACACTCTCACGATGCATATGTCCCACCAAAAACTGTACACTGGCCCGTAAGGGGGTCGAACCCTCGACATCCGCGTTATTAGCACGGCGCTCTAACCAACTGAGCTAACGGGCCGATAGAGATGCTTCCCATAAGTGCAAAACTCCCTCCTAGTGCAGCACACACAAACATACACACACACACACACACATACACACACACACACACACACACACACACACACACACTGAAGAAGAAGGAAATGAGTTACTTGGCAGTTTGGAAGTTGTCATCTCTGTGTGTATAATAAGCTATTTTTACTGTACGGGAAAAGAGTTTACACTTGAACATCCTCCTCTATCATACAACTTTTTATATATATTTTCGATGTCTTGAGTTACAATTTAATCATTTAGTTATTCCATTCATCCACCACTCCCATACAATACTTGAACTTATTTGAGTGATTTTTCAGCTAGATATTTGATTAATTTATTATTATGATTTCTGGTCGTTCTATGCTTACATGTTTCGAAGAACTGTCTATGTAATAAATCACGTATAAAAAGTTATGATTTATGATGAGGTCACGTCTTTTGCCATTCCCTTTCAGTCAGTTCTCTTAGTCCTGTTTACGTCATCATTGCCTTCTTCTGGACCTTCTCCATTAGCATTTTTTGCATCTTTACATGAGGTGACAATATGTAAGAAGAATATTCTAAGTTTGGCCTAATGAAATACGTGATTAGGCTGTTGAATATTTCATTATCCTTATTCTTGAACACTATTCTAATATTCACCAACAGATGGATTGTCACCTTTACTGTTCGCTTAACGTGGGACTCTTGCAAAGACGCACATCCTGGAAAAAAAAAAAAGGTTTCCCTTCTTTGCCGTGTTTTTGCTTAGCGTAGCATTAGCTTAGTGGAGCATTTACCAACCCCCTCTCCCCCAAATCTATTTTGTGTGTGTTCTAAATCTTCTCTCTTTTTTGTTTTTGCAGGCAAGTGAGTGTTCACTGGTTTTCTGGTTTTACTGGATCGGTGGTACACTTTACGAAGGTTGGTTGGACAGAATCGTGCGCCCAATTGAGAGGTGACCGCGGGAGAACTCAACCCGGCCTTGTGCGTCTGGCCCTACTTTGGGACACTTTCCTGTCTGATCAGCTGCCTCGCCTATTTTTTTTTATTTTTTTTTTTTATCAGAGAAGAGGTACGGTTTCCTTTGTTCGGGGTGGTACGTCACCCCAGATCTTGGGGCCTTGCCCCATTATGTTGGATACTAGTAAGCCTTCCACTACCCACGTAGGGGGTGGTGGTGGTGACCGACCCTTGCTCGATATCAAATGCAAAAATGCCGAATTTGTTATGTCATATACGACCGAATCAACGATTCTTGCTTCCCTCAACCCTTTCCTCATCAAGAAAATGATTGATGGCCAGGCTGGCGCTTTCGATACGGTCAGGAAACTGGCTAGTGGTGATTTGCTAATCAAGGTTAAGTCGTCTAAACAAGTTGCGGACCTCCTAAAGCTGAGAAAGTTTCATTCCTATGATGTTGTGCCTTCCATTCCGGTGACCATGAATTCATGCAGAGGAGTAATCTTCTGTCCTGATGTCATGAACATGAGTGAGGACGACATTTGGAAGGAACTCTCAGACGAGGAAGTGATTGCAGCTCGTTTTATCACTAAGTTCACCGACGGCGAGCGACGTAGAACCCCCTTAGTACGTTGACGTTTGGAAAAGCTCGATTGCCAAAAGATATTGCCATTGGTTATGTTAAGTTCTCTAAGACCTTACATACCAAACCCCTTGTGTTGTTTTAGATGCCAGAAATTAGGTCACGAAGTAAGATCTTGTACTCTTCCATCTCGTTGTGGAAAGTGTGCCAGCGAGGACCGCGTTGCTGACAATTGTACGGCCAAGGCGGTACTTTGCATTAACTGTGGGTGCAACCACCCAAGCTCGTACCGAGAATGTCCTCGGTACAAGTTTGAGAAAGAAGTCTGCGCAGTTAAGGCAAAGAAAAACATTTCATATGGTCATTTCATGTGGTGAAGCAAGGAAGAGGGTGAGGGAGACTCACGAGACTCCCAAGCCTAATAAATCTTATGCTTCAGCAGCGAGAAGTAAGCTGGTGATGGTCACAATCGCCACACAAACACCCCGAACTGCAGAACCACGTTCCACCACCCCAGACAAATCTGACTCTGACACTGACTCTAACGATACCGTAGAAACACATACATACTCCAAAGCTACCTGCTCTGTCCGACCAAAGAAAATGCAAGAGGACAAGATGAATTTTACTAAATTATCCAAAGACAATATGACGCATGTCGTCGTTCCTGTGGTTCCAGTGAGGAAGACTACCAAGTCCTCCTCAGTGGAAACAGTAGAATCAATGGACGATGAAACCGTGTCCACTACAAGGAGCCGATCCCTTTCCCCCTTGGACTCGCCCAGGTCCAAAAAAAGGCTCACAAGGCTGCCGGTTAAAGAAATCTTAAACCAAGGCATTCAGTATAATTCAGTGGAATTGTAGAGGTCATAGGAATAATCAAGCACAACTGTCACTGTTCCTTGCAATATATAGGCCATCCGTTATTTGTTTACAAGAGACCAATCTAAACAGTACAGTCGAAGATTGTACTGTTTTAGATGACTAACTCGTATAGAAGAGATGAAGATCATGGGGTAGCCATCTATGTACACCAAAGCTTACCCCATACAGGAGTGACTTTAAATTCTACTCTAGAAGCCGTCGCATGTAGAGTAAAATGTGATAACACGTACGTGGCCACTTGTTCAATTTACTGTCCCGGTTCCAATGCACTTGATGATGATGAGATCAATTCACTTTTTGATCAATTACCCCCTCCCCCCAAAAAAAAATAATTTTTGGAGATTCTAATGCTCTTCATCATCAGTGGGGAAGTAAACGGGCAGACTCTCGTGGGAAACAAATGGTAACTTATATCATTAATTCTAAACTCGCTCTTCCGAATAATGGTAGTGGAACTCGTGTAGACGATCGGACTGATAACATCTCAGCCATCGACCTATCTTTGTCATCTCCAGATATACTAAATGACATCACCTGGGGTACTTATGACTATTCCTTGGGAAGGGACCACTTCCCAATTTATGTCTTTATTATACATGCGAAATTATCACAAGACCATCTCTGCTTAGATTTAATTATAAGAAAGCAGATTGGGTGTCATTCTCAAGATAAGCCGTCCTAGATATATCCGGAGATTAGTGTGACCAGTACCATCCTTAGGGCGGCAGAGGTCACTATTCCTAAGATCCCTACAATTTCCGCAAAACATAGAGTTCCTTGGTGGACACCAGACTGCCGAAATGCACTGCGTGAGAGTAATAGGAGATACAAGATTTTCGACAAATAGCCATTAGATAACAACTTCATTGCATATAAAAAAGCGAGGGCTCAGGCAAGAAGAACAATACGAAAAGCCAAAATAGACTCCTGGCAGGACTATGTTTCAACTGATAACAAGGACACACCAGTCAGTTAGGTCTGGTCCACAATAAAGAAGATGCAAAAAAAATACAAACAACCCTCCATCCCCCCAACTCACCACGCAAGACGGCAACACCATCGACGACCCAGTTGACATAGCCAACGATAATGCCAGGAGATTCTCAAACATAAGTAGCTCGGTAAACTATGATCGACGATTTTTACACCACAAACGTCAGGCCGAGCATACAGTGATCGACTTTGCCACAGAAGATAAAAACGAAAAATACAATAACTTTTTTACAATTAATGAATTACTTTTTGCCTTGAAATCCTATAAAGGTTCCAGCCCAGGACCCAGCGGGATAACCTACGAGATGATTCAGCATCTTAGTCAGGCTCACCTGATTAAGCTGTTAGTATTGTACAATGAGATTTGGACGTCTCGAACGTTTCCAAACTCATGGCACTCTGCATACGTCATCCCCATCCCAAAAGGTCTGGACGCCTTACGAATATCAATTCTTTTCGACCTATTGCATTGACGAGCTGCATTTGTAAGGTCATGGAAAGAATGATTAATAAAAGGCTTATTTTTTTACTAGATTCGCGGAATTTATTAAATGATCAACAGTGTGCATTCCGTAAAAACAGAAGCACAATGGATCATTTAATAAATTTAGAACATAATATTTCAGAAATATTTCTAAAGAAAGATTTCTTAATTGGATTTTTTTTAGATTTAGAAAAAGCCTACGACATGACATGGCGAAAAGGAATCTTAAGAAAACTTTATGCTCTTGGTTTAAGAGGGTCTTTACCCAATTTTGTCAAAAACTTTTAAAACAACAGAACATTTGCTTTCAAAATTGCTGCATCTAACGAAAGCTCGGACACATTTGTCCAAGAATTTGGGGTGCCGCAAGGCAGCGTTCTGAGCTCAACACTATTTACTATTATGATTAATGATATTCTGTCTCCAGCTTCTGTCCCTCGAAAAGTTAGATACTCACTTTATGCTGACGACTGTGCAATATGGCATTCCTCGCGTAATGCAAAGCTTTCGGCTAAACGGGTTCAAGTTGCACCTGAGACCGTTCATTGTTGGGCGCTTCAGTGGGGATTTAGGTTTTCACTAGCTAACAGCGTCGCGGTTGTTTTTACCCGAAAGAAATAAACTCCCGAATTTGCAGCCAGAACTAGACAACAACCCGATTCCCTTTCGCAATAACTTAAAATTTCTCGGTCTAAACTTTGACCGGAGATTGAATTGGAAAATTCATAGAGATTATTTAAGAGTAAATTGTAATAAAAGACTGAATATTCCTATGGATCTTTCGGGTTCATTTTGGGGAGCCGACAGGAAATATTTATTAATGTTGTACAAGGCCCTTATTGGAAGTAAACTAGACTATGGCTCTCAGGTGTATGCTTCTGCGAGCGAGTGTACTTCGAGAAAGCTGGATGTATTACAGAATAAATGCTCGCGAATGTGTCTTGGAGCCCTATCATGTACTAAAGTTCCGCGATTGGAAGTTGAGGTAAATGTACCTCCTCTCCGGTTGCGTCGCGATGAATTAACTTTAAAGTGTAGTATTCTGATGGCCAGGAGAAAAAACACTACTGCCTGTCGCCTTGCAAAACAATATGAACAGTTCGTTGATAGAGGCGTCAGGCCCCTGGCCCTCAGAATACACTTCCTCAGTGAGAATTCTGGTCTGGAAGTGTAAGAAGTGGACACACTGGTTAGAAGTAAAATACCTCCTTGGGAGGAGCCCAGGCTAAAAATTAAGACCAACTGGCTCCCTGAGAAGAAAAGGAACGCTCCGGAGAGTGAGGTACACCAGCGATTTCGTTATGTTATTACAGATCATTCGTCATATGTCCACTACTACACAGGTGAATGTGTGGGTGCAAGTGTATGGTCGAGCGAATGTTCTCTTAGGTACAGGCTACCGAACCATACATGTGTTTTATGAGCGGAATTGTTTTCCATTGATAAGGCCATAGTTTATATAATTAATTCAGTTTATATTAAATAGTTATTTTTTCCGATTCTTTATCAGCTCTTAAAGCTATAGGCTCTGATTACACCGAGTCAAATGAAATTCAGGGCAACATCATTAATAAATTGAATTCGTGTAAAAAAGATATCATCTTGATTTGGGTGCCTGGTCATTGCAACATTTACGACAATGAAAAGGCAGACCGGTTGACTAAGTCGACCTTAGAACTCGAGGAGGTCGTTCCGATCCCTTAAAGGCTGGGGTCCTTCCTTTCCTTAGGAAGAAATTCAATATTTCTTCTGTGGCAAAGTCAGTGGACCAGCCTGACCATCAATAAGAAATTCAAGCCTGAAGTAGCGGACTGGACGACCTCATACAGGAGGAACAGAAGGGAGGAAGTCGCTCTAGCCCGTCTACGACTCAACTCAACCTACAGCACTCACCTACAGCCATTCATCAATAAAACGTTCCCGCCAAGATGTGATTTATGTCAGATGATCCTCACAGTAGAACTCCTCCTGAATTGCAAGAAACACAACCAAGAAAGGAAGAAATTGGCAGAATATTTCAAAATACAAGAAAATAAACTTCACCTTCAACAATCTTCTTGGTGACAATAGTAACGTAATTCACAGGTAGATTGTCATTCTCAAGGAAACGGAAATAATCAACATGATATAAGGTGGTTCGCCAGTTCGACTCCGTATCAAGGCTGGCTTCGGGGTGCGACTGCTTCTGCTTCGGGCTGGCTGTGTGGTGGGGCGGAGCTATTTGCCCATTATGCTGCTGGCTTGGAGCGGGGGTGGCTCGGCTTGGAGCTGGTTCCGTTATGGTGTCGAGCTGACGAATTGCCGATGTTTATATTTCATATGTATTTCATGCCTTGGTGAAGGCCTGTCTCTAGTCTATCCTATCTTTTAGCAGTCCTTCTGGCAACGGCACCAGTGGATGATGTGCCAACTGGGTGGTGTTTGCTGCCACGTTGACACAATACCCACTTGCCATCTTATTCCAATTTCATTATATCATTTCTATGTATGTATATATTATATGCAATTTTTCCCCCTATAGAATAAGATAGGGTATACAAAGGGACTTTATACAGTCAAAGAGCAAAAAGGGTTGCAGGCCTAACGACCTTACTCATAGGTCGCTGGCCGTTAAACCCAACAAAACAAACATACTGTAAAACTCCTTCTCCATACAGCATAAATGAGAAATAAAAAATATATAGCTACATACACACACGGGCCTCTTTGGTGCAGTGGTTAGCTCACTGGCCGTGAACCGCCTCGGGCACGCCTGGTGTCGGAACCGCATGCGTTCGAATCATATGAACCGCATTCGGCCCAGAGTACATGCCAGTTACTCATCCTTCCCTCAAAGGCTGGTTGAAAAATAGGCACCTGATTTAGGATGGGATGTGTGTTGGTGCGTATTCACATAAAGGAGTAAAGACGTGGCACATTTCTCTCTCCCCGTAGCACACAAAGAGTAATCACAACCATTCATAATTCTGGCCATCTACATACATACTGTACCAACCACACACACAAAATGCTCATCACTTCAACCACCTTTACTGCCAGTCATACACAATTCCGGTCATTTTAAACATCCATTCATCCACACTCCCGATATCCGCACATCCACTCTCGACACGCACAACCTTGCGTATACTGGACGATCCACATACTTATCCGCCCATAAACGCAGCAACCTACACACTCATCCATCCATACACCTAACTATCCGTATATTCGACTACCCACACACTCAACCACCCATAATTTTGACTAGCCACGCACCTAACCACCCATGCACCCGATAATCCACACAACTAGTCATCTACTCAAGCAAACGTTTACACATGCATCCATCAATACATACAGCTATCCAAATATTCACTCATTAATACACGCGACTATACGGAAACCTAAACTATTTGCATCCACTCACTAATCATTCACACACCCAACCCACACTTCCATGATCATACATATCATCGACAAACCCAGCCATCCAGAATCTAAACCATCCGTACACTAAGACATCCATTCACTCAAGCATACAGATCAACGATTAACACCAAACGTTCCACATAATCGTATTCACTCAGACGGACTCAAACCCACCCATTTATATTGCCATTCAAAAACCTAGTCTCCCAGACCTTCATAATATTCATTCACCAATAACTCACACACCACACACACACACCAACCATCTACCAACACCAGCCTTCCATATCACTTACCATCCCTACTAACTTGCTGTCCCCACGATATCATCCATTTACACACGCCCTGCACCCACAAGCACCAAACATCCTCGCATTCCTATCATCCACACACAAAACAACCAACCATCCATCCCAAGCGCCCATACACAACCGACAACCCACTCACATTAGTTATTCACAAACACGCATTTGCTGATATGCATTAATGATCTAACCGAATTGATTATTCACCAACGCTACACATCCAGCACACCAAACAGTCATCCTCACTACGACGTTTGTCAGGCTGATAACCATCCACGCACCAGCCGACGAGCCATGTTCAAACCGTCCGTCCATCCATAGCCAGATATCCACACACGGCCAACCAGTCAAATACGGACCAACTAGATATACTCCAGTCTTTTTAGTACAGACTTCTGTCCCTTAAAGTCACACTCAAACCGTTCACAGACACGCAGACAGACAGACACACACACACACACCATCATAACATATTCATGATCTTCTTTCGCTAATCTTGTGAAATGTTTTTCCCTCCTGATCAAATTACCGTTACCCTTGCGAGTGGTGGCCATATAATGATGACTGAAGACCCGTCTGTCTGGCTTCTGTCAGGTCTTGGCTATGGTTTTTAAGACGAAGACGATCAATGGTTTTTTTTTCCACCCTTCTCGGTAACGCGTCGCACAGGTCTGCGTCTGGAGGTGTCACTAGTTTTTAAGATCAAGACGATCAATGGCTTCTTTCTTTTCCCCAGGTAACATGACAGTTGTACAGTTTGGTTGATGTTGATGGACAAAGAATATGCACTGCGCGAAATCATACACGTATACTTTTTACAACAAGCTCGTACCATATGAGCTGGGAATTGCATATGATATCAAAGCTGCTGGAAATGGACCAAGACTAAGATATCAATTTGTATTTGACATGAACTACCTGTTTTATCTATCTTTTTCGATATCGAATGAAGATTACCATCTAAAGAACGTGTTTGTATATTCACAGTCTCCGGAATGGCAGGTGTAGTTACGAGGGTGGAAGGGCGTGATGAGCGAAGGTGTGGTGGCCAGGAAGGGAGGGAGTGCTGGTCTTGATGTGAGGGTGTGGTAGCTATTAAGGGAGGGTGGTGGGGAAGAATGTGGTAGCTAGGGAGGGAGGGTGGTGGGGAAGAATGTGGTAGCTAGGGAGGGAGTGTGGTGGCCAGGGTGGTAAAGCGTGGTGGTCAGAGAGGATATGGTAGTTGACCTGTCCCACCAAAAATGGTTCCAGCTACGTACAAGAACAGACCACAGGCCGGCCGAAGAAGCTTAGTATGTGAAATCAGTTCGGGCTCCAGTACAGAGGGACGGAGGACGTGGGCGGGGCAAACAAATCATGGCAAGAATCTTTCTTCTATTCTTTGTTTATGTTGTTTGTTTTAGTATCTTGAAAGGTTTGGTTTTCCTATCTTCGGTGCTTCCCATGTTCATTACCCTATCAGCAAACACAGACATGCCTTTGTTAGCTGGATTTATGAATGCATTCTATATATATATATATATATATATATATATATATATATATATATATAATTATTTCATTATTTATTATATTTGATTGCTGTATCC